>VZTL01015349.1:0-25593 GCA_013400535.1 Scopus umbretta
ATATAAGTTTTATTTAGACATGATTTCTACAGCAATTGTAAGAAAAACATGACCACCAAAAGTAAACCAAAAATACCAAAAATACTTCAAATTGTGATTCTTATATAGCTGAAATAATATCAGGCTGCTGTGTATTGTTTACATCAGTAAAGTACTAAATAATTATAAACATACACGTAAATATACAATCTACAATATATGAAAATACAAATATATCTGTGAAGCATATATGTTTATGAAAGTACAATAAAAATTAAATATACAAAAATAGGAGGTTATAACATTTGAAATATCCCTTAAACAGTCTGTGAAGCTAGAGGAAGGCCTGATGAATCGGAGAAATATTCAAATACAAAATTTATAAAGAAAACTGCACAAGCCAAGTATTTACAGGCACTGGGATGATGTCTTCTGTCTGTGTTCAGCTTTTGATCCTGTCTCATCTTGCAACACCAACTAGGTAAAAATTAACACCTTGTGGATGGACATTCTTTTGAGGAGTGATTTGTTTTGCAGGAAGAGGAAATGGATTAATTGGTGGTGCTTTTCCTTATGAGTCACAATTAAAACATTTCCCAAATGGTGAAGGGTTGCTGTCTCTCATCATAGGTTACTTGTTATGAGCTTTCTCACTTTGTCATATAGCCAATGTAAACGTACCAAAATCATATGCTAGGGACATAATAGCTAAGTGACTACCTCCAAAGCTTGAGCATTTAGAGTTATTTAAATTTATTACTTTTACAAGGTGTTTTTTGTTATTCATTATGTATAGTCCATAAGCTTTTCTTCCCATTCTGACTTGTCTAGTTATATCTGCCAGATACATAAAGAACTTAATAAGTGAGAGGAAAGAAACTCATTCTGCACAGAAAATGTACTGCATACAGGCACCTTTTGAGCTCTATTTGAGGCTTCAGTTACAAGCCTTGGGCTTTAGAGGACAGGGAAGTACCTTCCACGACGAAAGGAATTTTTAAAGTGAATTAACTTTTTTTTTTTGAGAAAGAACTTTTCTTAAATTATTGTAGCTTTGTTTCAGTCTTGAATAGTTTTTAAGACGATGCATATTTTCTTTCAGAAAACCGAGATGTGGGAGAGCGAGAAGACTGAGGAAGACATGGAAGAGTATATCTGGGAAAATAGCTGCTCTCAGAAAAACGCCTTGGATACACTACTTCGAATAAAAGCTTCAGAGAATGTCAGTAATGTAACTAAGGAAGAGCTTCTTGCATCAGAAGTGGTTAAGAATTACAGAAACTCTGTAATTGCACTGAAAAATGAAGGTGAAACAGAAAATAACATGTCTCAGTATAAGGAATCCGTGAAGAAACTATTGAATATACAGGCGTTACCGTGAGAGCAGACTCTGCAGGTACACCTGATTATTATGGAAATATTAAACTACTATGTTAATATTTCTGTATGATATGGATATATAATTATTCAGAACCTTAGCCAAAAATATGAAACTTTATGATGAGTTAAGTTCAATGGTAATCAGATTTTTCTTCTACTGCTGGATTTTCTTGTAAACGTAATTTTCCTGTCCATGAATCTTGTTCTTTGAATAAAGTATGTTTTGAGTCATATTGGTGACTTGAACATTCTATTCTGTGCTTTCTTAGCTTGAGAGATTCTGGTTCGGTTCTCTGCTTAATCCCATTCTGACTTCTTACACAACTTCTTTTGGCATACAACTTAGAGCAACAATGTCAAAAACAGGGAAATGACTTAGGCTCCAAGTTCTGTTAATTAAGAAATTTAAGTTAAGAGTTAAGTTAACTCTGAAAGTCAAGAGCTCTAAACTTTCTAAATGCTTTTCAAATGTCACTCAGATTTTTCTCTGTCTGTACTCCCTATCTGTAAAATAACGATGCCTAAGAAGTTTTAACTTTTGGAGCGGTGTTGAAGCACACTGAGCAATGTGAGGTTCTCGGTTGTCATCATGAGGACTCACAAATACCCTAAGTAAAAATACCTGTCTCTAAAATAAAATAAGCTAGAAAATGGGATGGTAGTGGGAAGGTGAACTAGCAGTTATTTACAGGATACCAAAGTACCTGGGAAAGGAAGAATGATGAGAGTTGCTGAGAGTGAGAGCTGGTGAGTAGTGAGGCAAGTATATAGCTTAAATAGGAATGGGCTGAGTCTTGTTACCCTGAGGCCTGTGGAGTTGTCTCTTGAATGTAACCTGGCTCTTCAAGGAGAGAAACGTTCGTAGCATCCAGCTGACTGCTGTGAAGTGCAGAGAAAGAAATTATATGGATGTTTATCTTACTTTTGGTAATTTGTATTAGAAAGGAATTGATTTGAAACACTGGAATCACAGGCAACTTTTATTGCCTTCTCGTGGTTAAGAAGTAAAAAAAACCAAAACCAAACCAAACTTAAAAATTCAGCTGGAAAGGACATAAATAACTCTATTCTTACTTTTATTGTACCTTCCCGGCTTACTAAAATTTCAGCTTAGAGAGAAAGTCTTCATTTTCTGGAAGGGGCAGAGGGAGTTTTTATTCATCAGACTTAAGGATTCTGCATACCTATAAAAGAACCTAGCATGTGGCCCTGCCAGCAACTGAGAGGAAGCAGCGTAAGAATAAGGACATTGAAAACTGAAGAGGAATTGATTTCAGCAGAGTGTTCTATGTGGCTCAAGTCACTCACTGCTAGGATTTCTCATTGTTTGGTTTGTGTTTATATACAGCCAACAAGTGTACATATTCCCATTTCCAAAACATTGTTGGTTTTGGAAGGATTCTTCTTAGGTAGAGATTGTTTTCGTATGGCAGGAGACCAAATTTAATGCAGCTTCTTACTCCCAATGAGAATTTGCCAGAGCTGCAGCTAAGATTGAAAATGCTTGTCCTGTAATCCTGATTTTGCACTTACCAACTTGGCTATTTAGTGGTCCTTCCTCTTAGATTTGTATTAATGTGGAATTTTAGCAGAAGCTTAATATGGGGAAAGTTTTGGCTGTTACCACATTGTTCCTTTGTTCTGGAGTAATGGTGGTAACGTTTAAAATTCTCATTTGAAATAATAAATTTGTGTAATTCCTAGTCTTTTTTGAACAGCCATGAAACCAAAATTACTGAGGAAGTAACTGTAGTTTGACTCAGAATGGTATGGGTGGTGGAGTTGTGCCTGGCTTTATTCCAAAGGCGGTTTGGTTCTAGTATGTATACAAGAAAGATTTGTTTCCTTAATTAGCTTTGTCAGTGCTTGTAGAAGGACTGGCGTGCTAGCGAGCATATGTAACTAACTTCTGTTTTGCAGTGGCATGTCTTGTACCAGACTCTCATGAGTAATGCCCTTAAATGTTTTAAGAAACCTAAAACCCCATAAGCTTCTTTTTCTCCATAAAGTTGTCCTTTAAAGGACATATGAGCACCTGATAAAATCCTCTTTACAACAGAGGACAATTCAGTTTTCCTTTGTTCTTCATAGACTTTAAATGGACCTAAGCAGAACTCTGTATGAAAGTTCTAGTTAAAATAACAGTTTGACTTTACTAATAATAATGGTTGGTAGAAAGAACAGCACAGCAAGGGAAGTTGATTTTTTCATTTTATTACATTAACATTTAATTAGCTTCATAGCTAATTCATGGAAAACCTAAAATGCACAGGCTTCTAGAGTTCACTCTGAAGTGTTCAAGCCTAGTGTCTATACATTCTATAAATGTTTCAAGAAATACAGGCAGGATAAAAGGTGGCTGTCTCCTGAGTACAAGGACTCTCAAATGTCTCAACCAACGATAGATTATACCTGCTGGCCAAGAACAATGTTGGGACTAATTCAGTGTGGTGCCTAACCACATCCAACATTTGCCATCAGAAATTAATTGCCCAAAATACCAGTTTTCCAGGAGTATATGGCTTAATGACCCTATGGCTATACAACACTTAGCCAGCTGGCCTTAGAAATCTACAAGATTGACCTCCAACCTTGGTTTTCAATGTTGTCATCACTTCCTCTCCTTGCTAAGAAACATAGGAGCAAAATTAAAAAACTTTACAGTTCTGTAAGTGCCCAATTAGGCTGCGAGAATCAAAGGCAATATAAAATTCAGAGTTGCACTTGTGATTTTTACTAAGGGTTTATACATTGCAGCACAGAACTTGTCTAATGCAGTGGACTGGGTCAAAGGTAGCCTGGAGTATATTTTGCGTTCTTTGTCATCTTGGACGTTTCTCTTTCTGTTTTTCTGCTTCTCACTCCAAACTGTTTGTGTTTGAGGCTGGCAGTATTTCTCTGTGATTATGTAGAATACCTAGAACACTGGGATCTTAACTCCAACAGGAGTCTTCCCAACCTTGATGATGTATAATGTAGCACATGTTTTGATGAACTAAACTAAACATCTTCATTTTCCTATGTTAGTCTGAAATGTAAAAAATGGTGAAGAGTTAAAGAATAGTAGAGTTAGAGGCTAAGCAACTCTACAGCACAGTAATAAGTACATCCTTAGCAATGGTCACTTATTAATGTATCGTGTACATTGTCATGTAAATGCATGACTCTAAGGTGTACATCTCTATACATACCTGTGTGTATGTATGCTCATGTTACTTTTAAATAGAAATGTAGATAGACAACACTTAAATCAAGAAACGGACTAGGCCCTCTAATGCATAAATTTGGAAGGAAGGAGGAGCAAAAAAACCCATGCATAATATCTAGAGGCATTGGGTGTCTCCATAGGTAATTCTTTTACTGGTATTTACTGGCCAAGAGGAACATGGAGCTAGTTCATGACAGCCTTGACCTCAGGCAACCCTGTCCATCATAGGTTGAAACTTGAGCAGGAAGGCTACTGTATATGCTTCTTTGCGGTCATTGTTCTAACCTCCAACTAGCAGATGTCTCATTTCAAATCCAAACACTTGCCCCCACAAACTGGAAAAGTAAGTTCCTTATGGCAAGGAAAAATAAGCTGTCTCCAATGGAAAAAAAATGACACAAATTAAGTTCTTGGCCATCTGGAATAGTTGTGATGCATAGTTTCGCTGGTGCTGTTGAGGAGACTAACCTTTCTTTTATCTCCCATATAAACATTCCGAAGAAAGGCTGAGATCTAGCACTTGGTCAAGCTGGAAAAGAACTTGCTTTGTCAGTATTCTGGCTAATTTTTTGCATCTAGAAACTACTGTAATCACTGGCATAAGATGTCTATGGTAAACAGTGTGCTAAGAGTTGTGAAGTGAAACATTCAGTGTGTTGCTGAGTAGTTTCTTGAGGTTGTTTGTCTATGTTATATTGCACTTTTGCCCTTTAAAGAAGGGCTGTTGGACACTAAGTGTAATCTCTTGCTCAGATCAGACAAGAAGGCCTGTACAGAGACATAATTCAGTCTTTGGCAAGGAGAGTAGATGTTACAACTACTTGTAACTTCACCAGGCCCTAAGACCTGAGTATGACTGGCTGTGTGTGTAGAGTTGGTAACCCCTACAGATAATCTCATGGTCTGCAGGGAACTAATTTATACTCCTGACCGGAACTGACTTTTTGCCTTTTTTTCATGCATAGCATTGCTACAAGCACAAATAAGGGATAAAGGGACAGTTGCCTAAAAAGGGATGTGCTGTCTGGACAAACCATCTTTCTAACCATTTCTTGTTTTCCCTCATAGTTAAAATGTATGTATTTATTTTCTTGTGATTCTCCTAGTTTGTAATGAAATAGTTCTGCTACTGTGCTTTATATAACCCTTTTCCTGCCTATTTTTTTCTCTGTACGTCAACAAATCAAGAATACTCTGCAGAACATGATCTTGTATATTCTATTCGTTCCATCCTGCCCCAGAAGTGTTTTTTCATGGGACATACAAATTTTGTCTTCTGTCTCGTTTGCTTTTTCTGGTGAGTATTGGGGTCCTAGTTCCATTATATGATTCTACACAACATAATGTTAAGGGTGAGTATCAAAGGAGCATCAAGGTGCTATTCAGTGCACTGTACAGTCACTAGTCTGAAGGGACACCGGGGATGACTGTGACTTGCTGCAGATCACACGGCTGGTAGATCAGATAGAAGTTAACTTTTCTGAGAGGAAAAGGAGGTAAAACCCACCTGTTTTAAAATAAATAATATACTACCTATGACGTTTCTATTAAAATCAATGCCTTCTTGTGGAGATCTGTGTTTCTAGCATGTTGGAGTGTATCATGTCCAGTGAAAGGATTTCTTTGCTAGTCTTTTCATTTGTACGTATACAACATCCCTGATGCACGAATAGCAAGTTCTCACTTTTTCAGCAGTTTATTTCCTTTTTAAAAAATATCTATTCTGCTAGTAGTATCCATCCCTTACGACTAGCTTTTCTCCTTTTTTCTTGATTCAAGCTGCTATGGAGGATCATTTATAGCAAAGGAAGAGTTAAACAGGCTGGAAGAAGCCTATTGCTATTGACTTTGCAGCACTCCAGACTGTTAGCAGATGTTTCCTGGGGCACTTAGGTAGCAGCCCAGCCTGAATAGGATAAGAATAGATCTTAAGGATTTTGGGAAAGAAAATAGCGCAAGTCACATACAGTAAAGGTATTGCGATATGTTAAACCTGTTGCAGTTTTCAATTAAATGGCATAATATTTATCTGAAAACAGCAATATCTTAATTGTACAGGAAGAAGAGAGAGGGGATGTCTCCTGTTCACTTTTGCTTCTGATGTTACTTTGAATGTTACCCATTATCATATGGGTACTGCAAGATACCAGTACTGCAAGAACTATGTTGCCTTGGACATGCAATGATCTTGCTTATGTGGCTTCAAGTTCAGCAGTATATTATAAATACATATTACGGATTTAAGCATCTTCCCCTATTTTATATGCATTATTAAATAATGAGTTGAATCAGAAATGCATTCTTCTCAGTATGATAAATTAATGGGTAAAGGGTACTGTGTTAACAATACTACCAGCTCAAACTGTTAAACAGTTCTGCAAATCTTATTATGTGAAGCATGGAGAAAGGTGTTGTGCACTTTCTTTTCTGGAGAAAAAAATGGAAAAAATAGAACATTTATATACAAATTTTTAAAAATCCCAAGTATGAAATAACTGAATATAACACAAAATGCCTATGCCTCTGTAACTGAAGATAACAAATATTCAGCAGTGCTTAGCAAAACTCTAGGCTAAGAAAAATGAATCAAGATAACAATCCAGCTGAAACAATGGGGGAATTTTTAGGAAAACAATGTAATTTTTCTACCTGAATTGGGCTAAGCTGCCTGCATGTAAATTCTGTATCATAAAAATTACATGCAATTATGTAGCAATAATAATTTTGGTATGTTCCCTGATTTTCATTGTAAATTATATTTGGAATTCAGTGCTGCAAGGTCTTCAAAATAACATCTGTGCAGTTTGAAATGTCTTAATTTCTCAAGTAGCATCTTCTCTTTGTCTGGGAGCTATTAAGACTATAATGTGAACACAAGCAGAATTTTAATGGCTTCATTCAGCCTGCAGAAAGGCATCACAGAGTGCAGATCCAGTTCTTTTACAAAGTATTTTTCTGAATCTAGGTTTAAGGTTTTTAACTCTTACTCACGTAAAAATGTGAAGTGCGGTTTTTGCTGAGCCTTTCTTTGGCAGCTAACATATGCTTCACCATTTCGATTGTTTTGACCATTTCAAATAAAGAGACAGTTTCGTAAGGCATTTATGTATTACTGCATTACATTGGAAGTTTATTCATGTGGTAGTGAATAGACAAGCAGAAAGGTAACTAGCTGGATTTTAGATCTGCTTTTGATACATCTTTACATTTTAGATATAAGTTGGTTTTAAAATGTGTTTTTCTTGGTTACATGATTTTAAAAATTATGGGGAGAAAAAAAGAATTTAAAAAGCACTTTCATTGCAAATTGATGTGACTGCTGGCTGAAGTGTTTTGTGGGAAAATCCTATGTCAAAATGTGCTTGTCATCAGTACTGAGTGAGATGAAAAGTACCACAACTTGACTTGGAGCATGTGGTTAATCAGTTTGTTTACTTAATATATTTGATCAGGTTGTCATGATGTGGGAAGGATCTGAATGTTATCTGTGGTAGAGATCAAAGCATGAACTTCGCAAACTTTTCATTTTCTGGTTAAGACTTTGTAGGTGGAAATGAGTTATGCCTGCTTGCGTCTTTGACAGAAGGGTGCTTCACTGAGTGCTGAGCATTTCCTTCAGAGTTTGGTAGAGCAGTGTACAAAGAGAATCCTGAACCACTTGGTCTGCAGCTCCTAGTCTAGAAAGATCACTGATGACCTCAGTGCACATCGCCATTTCCAGTGCAAGTTGTGGTGAAATGATTTAAAGCACATCACAGTAATCTACAAGTTGAGAAATTGCATTCCTCCTCTGACATAACGTGTGCCTTTGTTTCCTAATGAAATTAATCATGCCTGAGACTTTTCCATTTTGGAGTCAGATCCGCGAAGATAACCTTAAGATGATGAGTACATGAGAAATATGTTCTTTATTTACAATATCACCACATTCATCCTTTGATACAATATAGAGTATCTTGGTTCCTTTCTCCTAGTTCTTCTCCTTTTGGTGTTAAAAACGTGGAAAAGAATATATGTCGACTTCCTCTAACTCAGAAGAGCCCTTGCGGTCTCATCATTCTTAGCTGAAATTTTTAGTGATAGTTAAACTTTGTACTAGATTCAGCCACATGATGAATTAGAAAAGTGCAATTTGGTGATAGAAGTCAGCTTGTTGAAATATGAAGTACATCACGTAGTGGGTACATCTCTAGAGTTTGTATCATTTTACATATAAGCATAGAACTGCCCTAAAGAACAAATCATATCCAATTATTATTTTTCTAGCTAAAATAGAAGGAATTTCTTTTGTGCTATTTCAACTGATTAAATAACCCCACTCCTTTAAAATGTTCTTATGCTGTGTTATTCTCTCTTCTATTACACAGAAATTAGCATACAAGGTCAGACAAAAACTATGAACAAAGGTTTTTTAAAGTTTCAGTTTTCTAAGCTACAGTGCTGATCAATGTGGGTTAAAATATATTTTGAGAGAGGTCTTTTCCTCTGAAACCAACCTGCTCAACTGTAATTAGGTATTCATGTGGCCATACGACGTTATCACTGTAGTCTTGGACACTGCATGAATCTTACCAGTTTTAAAATAATTTTCTGCCACATGGACATGTGACAATCAGGTTTATTTTATAGTGGTTCCTTTTATAACATTTACACTTGTCTGGGAAATAGAAACTTCTTACAGCAAGTGAAGAAAGTGAGAAACCCTGAGACATCAACAAGTTTAAAAGAAGAACAACAATCCTGGTTACTGTTGAAAATGTTTGCTTTGCTAAGCAAACTTCCTGAATAAGGTAAGGCAAGGAAATACCTCGCTACCTTGTTGATCCAGTCACTTGATTTATGTTCAGGGGGAGCACTTTTATGAATAGAGTATAGAAGATGAGGAAAGAAAAAAAGGATTTTTTTTTTTATTATTATAAAGCTAGCTTCTAGAGCTTTCAAAACATTTTGTCTATTCCTGTGGAACATACATTAAATGACTATTCCTATTCTAAAATGCTAATGATGTAAAGGATAAATATGAGTAGGCAAGAAAAAGCAACTCAAGGTGGACAACACAGACTCATGGTAATTGCAAGGCATGAACAAATGCTAGCCATGTTTGTGTTTTCCATGGCCAGTAACAGAATGGATTTGTCAATGCATTGGAGAGCAGGTAAGTTTATAAAAGCAGTTGAAGTCTGAAGGTGCTTCTGGAGGGGCTTGAACAACATTTGAAGTGATTGTTATCAGAAGAGTGAAGTGAGAAGTAGGGGGAAAGTAAAGCATAAAGATTGAATGATCAGATATTTGGGTATGAGTTAATAGAACTAACAGAATTCAGTAGTCTTGGGGACTTGGGTTTGTTTTGGTGTTTTTCTTTGAAGAAAAAGAGTTCTGGCTGTTTTGTCTCACTATTTGGGATAAATGGGGTAATCTAGAACTTGGAGAAAATGGAAGGTTTTTATAGAAACAACTAGATCTGAGGCAACTAAAGGATGATTAGAGTTAAATGATTTTTAGATACTATAATGCTTCAGTCAGTTTTACTGATTGTGCTTACACTTAATTTTCTTCATTCAAAGTCTGGGAAAGAATAGATACAGCTGCAGTGAATCTGCTCTCTTAAGTTAGGGGAAGTGTATAGTGTTTGTTAGGCATTAGTCTGGGTCAGATTATGAACCAAAATATGCTCCAACACCTAGAAGTGTCTACTTCCTTACCCAAAGAGGCAGGTGAATTGTGTTTCATCTGTTGAGAATTAAATTACAATCAAAAGATTCTGAAACCCTGAGTGAAAAAATCCTTTGATTCTGTAAAAGAAATAAGCTGGTATATATGATTCATTTTTAAAAAGCTGTTTGTTCCAAAACAAGGATGATGACTGTATTTTACAAATTACCTTTGACAGTAGTATATTTTATGAATTGTCTTGACATTGTTGTTCTTCTCCTAATGGGCTTATACTGGCCTCTCCTATTTCTGCAACGCCCTGCTGTGAAAGCAACAGTACAACAGCAAAGGAAGATGAGAGAAGAGCAAAGAACAACAGGAATCAACCAGACACCCAATGCTGGAGCTTCCCAAGCGGGTGCCTCGTTATCTGAAGTATAATTCCTACCACTGTAGCCTTTGGTTTCATTTAAGTATTGTTTGCTGCTGTTCAGATGAGGTGGAGTGGGCATGTGGGATAATACCTCGGCAGGCATGTGGGATAATGCCTCAGCAGACTTGGATATCAAAGTTGAGGATACAGTCTTTTTGTCCAAGCTGGTGATTGACCTTGTGCTTACTGAAGTTATGCTTGTTCTCTTATCAAAATTATCATCCAGTGGAAAAGTTTCTGCCCTAGGATAAGTGGTAATTTCGGGTTTTTTGACCATCAGGCTTGTACTAGAAGTGTAAGTGTTTGCTGTTAAGCCATGGCTAGCGGTAGAAGATAGAGCTTGGAGCAGAAGAGAACTTGACGTGGCATTATGATGCTCGCATCTTTCCCACTCAGTGGCCTTTGTGCTGTTTTGCCTTTCATATTTATTTGGTGAGGAGTGAGTATTTGTCTCTTTGGATGTCAGTTTTTCAAAAATAAGAAGATCTGGATCAATCCCTATTAAATCATAAACAATGTTAGTTTATGTGATAAAAGCTTATCTGCACACCCACAAAAGGAGACAATGGCAGATCAGGGAGCCCAAGTAATACCCATCAACACCTTCTGGAGTCAGGGTGTCACTGCCTAGGGTTATGGAACACCTTATGAGATCAACTTATAGGATGCAAGGGAAGTGCATTTTGGGATTGCACAGGCCTTACTATGGGATGCTTAGGGAAGGAACCAAAGGTGAGGAAAGGGAGGGACCTAGGCTACTGGGGAGTAGGGGAGTCCTGGCCAGCGCTGGGGGGGTGTGTGAGACAGTCTGCACCAGCAACTGGAGGGGGGCTGTGCCCTCAGGGGCTCGTACGTCCAGGTGCCAGCAACAGGGGAGTCTGGGGTCCAGGGGCAGCTGCTGGGCAGACTGAGCATCTGAGCCCAGCTGCTGGGGGGATGCACATTGCACATCCGTGTGTATATGTACCTTCACCAGCAGATTTCCATCCTGTGCAGACAGAGAAAGCAGGATGCATCTCTTAGTGCTGCCTGTTGTTCATGCATCTCCTTTATGCCTATGTCTGTGTAACTTGTGTGGCTGGCTGTGTATATATGTATGCTTGTGCTATGTATCCATGCTCTTTGTGCATGTGCCTAATGGGAATACATTTTTGGGCTTGCTACTGGCTGGATCTGGGGGCATGGAACAGCGGGCAGCCTGCACTCTCAGATTTGGTATGGTATTTTCCCCAAGCATAGTATTGATTTGGTACTCAGAGCATGAATCTTGAAAGCAGGGTGTGTCTTCAAGGTCCTTTCTCAAATACTGAATGGAAAAAAGCGGGGAATTATTCTTAGAAGTAGGTATATTATTGAAAAAAAGAAAAAAGTCTTACACTTTTTTAGCATTGCATGTTACTTCAGAAGATATTTTAGCACAGCAACTGACCTAGTATAATTTTAACATTTCCTATAGTTGCTATGTTTTCAGCCTTTATAAAAGAAATGCTTAGTTACCTGTTGTGATGTTGTACAAAATGACATTGATTCTAGCCTTTAGTATGCAACTTTCCAATGCTGGGCAAGACATGTGCAGGCAATTCATATTTTCATGAATAGCTCCATGGTAGAACACTGCCAGATTGCAGGAAACTGTAATAGAAGAACAGTAAAGTTGAGCTTATTGGCATAATGAACATTGCATTTTGCATGTTATTACATTATTTAACATCAGAAGATTAGTGCTGGGCAGCTCTGTAGTACTTTAAATCTGTGGTTTTCACATTATTGTGCAAACTAATTAAGCCCCTAGTCAATAAAGTAGATCAACTTATAACTATATTCTTATTTTATGAAGAAGGAGTAGAATAGCCACCTGAATTCTAATTGTGCCTCTGATAAAATAAAATCATATGCTTTGGCTTGTAGTCCTCCTACCAGTTGCCTGCCTTCACGTCTCAGCTGCAGCAAGTGGACCATTTCTAAAAGTAAGGTTATCAAGGAAGACAACTTTGAGATGTCTGCTCTTGTGTAATATACCTGTCTACTTGAAACTGGACTGCAACTATTCATTTCACCCAGACTATTAAAAAAAAAATCCTGAACTGCAGTGAGTGAGTGAGTGACATCCTGCCCTGCTGCCAGTTCCAAATCGTTTTCCTTGTTTGCCTTTGGGCTATTGTATTTCTTTGAATAGAGTAGTTTAGACAATTCTTTATTTATGTCTGGAGGTTCAATTCTGTCTTCTCACATCACAAATCGCGGTGAAAGGAATAATGAAAAAATGCCTGAACAACTTGTCACTGAAACCCAATCTTCAGAAGTATATAGATGCCCAAATCCTAGTGGTTTACAGTTTAGATTGAAAATATATAGTTATGGTTAGAGTCACACTATATAAAAGCAGTAAAGATTCTTCTTTCAGAGTCTTACAGGATGTCAAAACATCAAGTCAAAAGTTAATTTGATTTTATATCAGTGTGCTTGGAGAAGGATCAATGTTAGGTCTTGTTTTAGTCGGATGAAGTTTTGGAGGCTTTATTTTATTTTACCTGCTTTGAATGTAATCTCCATTCCTGAGCTAATACAGCTACGTGCAATTAAAAAAAAGTATTGGCAGGGCAGGAGACACATTCAATAACAGAAAATACTGTCAGTTATTAAAACAGCTCAGGAGAACTTTTCTGATTCCGATTCAGACTCTTCAGCTTTGCATTTCAGAAAATTGTAGCATGCCTTCTGACTCTAAATTGGACCATATGTGTATGAAATGAGCTTTTAAGATAAGATTTGTATTTGTTAATGTAACTCTCTAGAACATGTGAATTAGTAGGGCTGAAGAGTTGCTTCAGGCAAAGAATTCTAAAATAATTCTATGATTTTTTTTTTTTTTAATATTGGAAAAGCATTTTACTTACAGTACAGTCATGTAACACCCTTACGAAAAAGCTGTATTTTACATAAATTGTTAGGAAACTACCTAGCTTTATAAATGTATTCTATTTACTTAGGTATTTATTCCAAACATTTTCCTCTTATTTGCAAGTAATGAAAATACTTTGTAATACTTCTGCAGTGAACAACTGAAACAAATAATGCAACTCTTCCATTTTATGTGTAATTAAAAAATGAAGATATAATCCCTAACCTATCTACAAATGAGAAAAACAAGAAAATACCCATGCTTACTGTCTTTTCTGTATTACTTGTATTTTTTCAGCCAGTAGCTTCAGTACTGCATCATAGAGTAACATAGTAAACATACACCTTGAAAATAGTTTCTTCCACCACAGTGAACTTATCTGCCCTAAGAAACAGTATTTTCAAAAATTGTATATGATTAATTAAATAAAAATTTGCAATGAAAATGCACTCTGTCTGAACGATACAAATTCAACAGCTCTGTGGAAGAAAAAAACATGGCAGAAGTTTTGTGCTAATAGTATACTTTATGCTTGGTTTTTAGTGTGATACATGAATACTATGCATGTTTCTGATATAGTGACTACCTTATTTAAGAATATATAAGACACCTGAAAATACATGTATTTGTTTGAAGGGAAGAGTGAAATCTTTGAAACCTTTCCAGTCTTCCAAGTTTGTGCAGAGTTCTGTTGTCGTTAGAAACTCTGGGGTTTAGCACAACATAATTACAAATGGTTTTTTGTTTTAATTATTACGTTGCACGCTTTATGAAAATATTTTTAAATAGTAGAAAGAAGTATCTTATCTGAAGAACTTGGCTTCTGTGGATATACTCTCTTCGGGATCTGAGATGGATTTTGTTGCATAAAATCAGGTAAGAAAAATAAGTCACAAACATCTTTTTTTGTAAGGAAGAATAGTTCTTTGGTCAGGAAAAATACTTTAAAAACATGTTATAAGATATTTTGCATTGGTTAGAGGAGTTATGAACAACATATTCTATTGCTTGTTTTTAAATTATTTCAAAATTTCTTTTCATCTTGTAAGATTAGCTTTCAGTAACTGTGCTATTACTGAGAATCCAGCAAAGAAATTTCTCTTACCAAACTTCTTACCAACATTTCTTGAAATCTTAATTAGGACATTTATTGGCAATAGTATTTGTAGTAGTGACTACATCTGTCTCTTTGGGAATGTAAGGAAACCACAAGCTGATTTAAAGCGTATCTTCAAAATGCCATCTAAAGTCTCTGTTGTAGTTAAGATTGTAACAAATTTGTGCTTGACTGTAACATTATAAAAACGAGATTCCAGGTTACCATTACTTATCTCTGTAAGGTATCCAATCCCATGTTCTGTGAGAAAAAGTTTGTTGTCCAAATAGGAGAAACATTGCTGAACTGTATACAATTGTTCTTTCCTCACAATATTTCAGACAGACATTGACTCTTCCCAGCAGTGCTGCTGGCAGTTACATTAGTTACATCAGTGTCAGGTTGTCAAGGTCATATTTTTGCTCATAATTCAAAATTTCATCAAAATTTTTACTGACTGTTTTTAGAAACTGTACCTCACTTTCATCTGCCATATCCAAAAATCTTTCAAGTCTTGTGAGTTTTGCAGTCAAGTTTAGGCACCGCAGACACACACTTCATGTAGGCTTCTAAAATATACTCCTATAGTGTACCAATGCAGTGTGATACAGAGAAAGTGTAGTCTTGGGCTTCAGACCAGCAATGATTTTTCTTATTTTTATTCTGAGTCCAAGTTTACAAGGCTAGGGAAAAGGGATTGCCAGCTCCATAACTGCTATTATTTATTGCTGTAACTTTATTGTTCATATTAACATTATACCTGGGTTGCACCAGAAACATGGTGTAAACACAGAATAAGAGAGTGCTCTCTCCAAGAAAATGAATATTCCTGTATTTCAGAGAAGGACAAATTGTGTGTTCACTCCCCTTTCCCCATCACCATGTCCTAGTCTCATACCTTACTCCATGGAGAAGAATCCTGTTGAAATTGGTGTCACTGATTTTTCTCTGCAGGAGTAGATGGTGATGGATACTGAAGAGTTACTGTTTCAATGTTAGCATTGCTCACAAGCTTTGTAACAGAGATCTAAAATTTCAAAGCAGACCCTAAGATTTTCATGTGCTTCTAGTGTGGTCTTCTAAAAATTTCAGATTATCAAGTTCCTTTCTATAGGACCGAACATGGGGGAACAGTTACAACGTGCCTCTGCTTTCCTGCCTCAAAAAATACATCTATCACTTTTTTTTTTTGCATTATTTCTCCTTCAAATAAAGGAGTAGTTATATAAAAATTACCCAAAATGTTTTTCCTCATATGTCATGATGTAAATTTTAATATATGTCACCATGTTGATAATAAACACTCACCATTCCTCAGAAGGCAGCAGGTTCTGCTGCACTGTTGGGGTGAGACTTCAGCATAAATCCTCAGCACCTGGGCTCCCCTCTTCTGTGATTCCTGCAGGTCAATCAGAAGACCTGGGAAGCGTCGGATCCAGCAGTTTTTGTAAAATGTAGTGGGTGAGCAGAGAGAGTCTGACTCCACAGCCAAACCCAGGACCAACAGCACTTCTGCTATTGCCACCAGCAGGACCATGTCTTCAATGTAATGGGCTTAGTCAGTATGCTTTCTCCTCCACAGATGTACTAAAGTTTGGACCAGCATTTTAAGAGGCTCTCTCTTGGGTGGTGAGGATACTGCCAATTCTGCCAGGGACATGAGCCGGGGATGTTTTTTCCAAAAAATTCCCATGACGCTGTTTGGGCAGCTGCTGGAAGGAAGCAGCCATTTTATGAGCTACTTACGATTATAATAGTTATTATTGTTGTTCTCTAACAATTATTTGGAGACAGTTTTTGAGAGACAACAGGCAAAAGTTGCTTTTAGTCATTCAGAGAACTTGCTTCTGTGGTCCCAAGTTTGTGTTTCTTGTCCCTCTAACGCTAAATTAGGCAGACAGCCTTAATATGTGATGAATAATGGTAAGCTCAGCATATCGCTTCACCTGAGCTCTGAAAGTATGCAGTACAGTCACTTGAGAGCAGGTGGGTCTGCCACTTTGTACAGGCACAGTATTGCACTCAACACAGAAGAAACAGCTCAGTTTAGCTTTGTAACGCTTTTTGAATTATCTGGTGGCTGCAAATATAGTTCCCTTCTTTACTATCAAACTGAAATATCTAATTCTGTCTGCCAGACAGAGGTGGAAATTTGTTCCTCTTCCCTACTCTGTTTTGATTTCAAGAATACTACGATTTTATTTGCAAAGATCTAGGAATAGATGAGTATGACTGGAGAAGGCCGTGACCTACGTTTATCTCCAGGCTAGGTAGGTAATCAAAGTTCTGCCCCTAATCTTCCATGAGTTGAGGAATATTGAACAGTCTCTATGGGTTCTGTGTATGTTTAAGCTTGGAAAAGGCCTGTGAGAGTGCAAGAAAGAAAATATAGTTGGCATATAGGGAGGCAATTTTTCAAGCACCTGGTCTGAAACATGAAACTCCCAAGTGTTTTGTTTCTTAAAAGGTCACGGTCTGATCCCTGATGCCCACTTCTTTATCCCTTTCGTACAGAAAGGCTTTAAAATATTACAATGCATCAGTTAATCTAAACTCAATGGACTATACCGTGTGGTTGAGAGAATTAGGTAGAAATATGGTTGTCTGCAATAAAAATTGTGTGTTGAATATATAAAATATTTTAGATGGCATTTTTTTCCCTCAGGATTAGAATGAAGGAAATTCTCCAGTCCTACATGAAGTATAGATCAGTGACATGGTGCAGGGAGGGAAGCCTCAAACTAATTTTAATTCTTTAGTCATTATAGCTGGTGTTTGTTTTGCAAAACAAGTCCCCCAGATTGGAAATGAGCCGCCATGTATACAATTTTGTTCCTTACAGAACTCCTTAGAAGATAATAGAGCTCAGAGCAGGTTAACTCCTGTTGATCCAATAGCAAGATCAAGGCATTTATTTATTCAGTGGAACTACTGGCTGTGATTAGGAGGATTCCAAACAAATGTCTGTTTTTATGCAGATTGCATGTCTGTTGTGGGGAATACGTGAATTAAATTGTAAGAAAGAGGTAAGCGGGTAATTCTTTAAGCTTCTGTCCTGAAAACCAGTTCTTGGTACTTGTGTAGTTTTATTTAGTTTTGGTACTTTGATGTGCTTTATTTTTATTTTCATCTCTGTGTGGAAATCACTACTTAAAACCTTAAGTATATTTCAATACACCTGTTAGTTTACATTCAGCGGACTGCACAGGGATGTTTTTACACATTTATCTACCATTGCCACACACTACTGGCAGTGTATTTTTCTAAAATGTTTGTTTCAGCTTTCCAAATATTTCAACGCATCACTTGATATGGGGGACACTCACAATTTTGAAAGATATACCTGTATTTCAGCATTTCATCCAGTATTTAGTATGAATTTTGGATCTATTTTGTTCTGTAAGGCTTGCATGCAAACATGTTGATTCCTGATTGCTTTCCTCACTCCTACTCCTCCCATATCTCCAAGAAGAGAATTCTAGAAGATTCTGAATAACTTGGGGAAGCATGGAACAAGAAAATTATACTGATACAAAAACAAGTATTTATATTGGATAAAGCTGAATATGTCTTTGGTCCATTGAAATAAATAGGATTATTTGCATGAACAAAAAATTAGATATAATAGGTAGATTCAAAAGTATTTGTAGTTACATAAAGATTACACTGTCTCAGCTCCTCTGTTTTTATACAGTTGATGCCTTGCAAACCATATGTGTAAATAACAAATGTGTTTACTTCTTCCGTTCTAGGGCGAAAAAAAAAAAAAAAAAAAACTAGACTAGCCCTGTGATCTACTTCAGTTAGACAGACCTGAAATACCGTATGATTTTTTCAGTTTCAGTGGGGCTCTGTTCAGACATTAAGATAAAGTGTGAGACTGCCTGTGAACATACCTCAGCATCTTTCAGACCACTCAATAAGTCATTTGCTCTTTTGAATAAAGTAACACATTCTTATGTACCTGTTACTTCCATTGGGGCAGTCACCAAACACGGTAAGTGTGAGTAATCACTGTGCATAATGTTTAATTGCATATTTGCAAAATTGGGCCATCAGTCATGTTTTGTACAGATCTATATGTTTTCAATGTATATTTTAAATCTCTTTTTTTGTTTGACACTTTTTGTCAATTGACATGTTGCTAGTCTTTCTCAGCACCTTCATGTTTTTATTCTGTTCTTCTGTTGCGTGCTTCAACCAAGCAGTCTTTTTTCCTTTACGTGTCATTCTTTCTCCCTTCTCTGTTTCTGAATAAATTATAAGAGCAGCAATAGCTTCAGGGAAACTTTTTATTTAATGAAATAGAAATATATTGAAATAAATAAATTAAATGGCTGCTTTAGGCAATTTCCTTTAAAAACTGAAAAGTTCTCTCTCTTAAATTTCAGTCTTCTGCCAGCTTCCCCATAATTTCACTTTGACTTTTCTATGAGAAATGCATATATATAATTTAATGCAGAAGTTTTAAATCAGAAGCATTTTGCAAGAAGTAAATACCGGAGTCTTACCTGCAAACCAGTGACCGACTGTTCCATGTGCTCTGCAACGAGGGATCAAGAGACTTTCACTGTTAGTAAGGAGTCTCTGGCCAGCATCAGACCAGCACTTCATGTTATTTAGTAATTCTTTTCATCAGTCTTCTCAAATTTCTTCCTGGAAAACCAAAAGGCAGCTGCCTGTTTTCTGTGAGAACATGGATGTCTTTGCAGACCTTTCAGTAACAGAGACATAAACGTACCTGCCACAAAGGAAGTGAATGATCTTTTTAATGATCCTTGTTATAAACAGAAACTACCTGAAGTTTTCCACCTGGGCTGGCAGTGTTAATGGCACAATCCAAGAGCTTCCTAGCACAAAAGATTCATCGTCGGGCATTAACTCTTTTTTTGCCAAATACAAACGAAAGCAGACACCTTCTCCATATAAAGTAACGGATACATATTGATATTTGGAACTATAGTTAGCTTATATGGAATATATGGTTCTAGTACTCAGAATATGTAAAGACCAGAAAGATCAATACAGTACAGGAAAGCATTCCCAAAAAGGACTGAAAATGCCAAGGCTTTGATTCTGTAGTCACATCAGCCTGTCTAAAACTATGCTGCACATTGGCTTTGTTCATGGGTCATCTGTTGTCCACACTGTTATTGTCCTGTGCTTCTCTGCTGAATGTCTTGAAGTCCCCTGTCAGCCCTTGGGGAGGGGGAGGAAAGGGACAGTCCATGTCCTGGGTGAAGCTGAAGTTTAGGCATTTATGCTCTTTGAACACCTACGGGAGACAGTGGTGTTAGTTGCTACGTCCCAGCCAAGGCTAGTGCCTGTATTTGGTAGTTTCTCCTTCCTTCTGCTCTGTCAGCGGTGGTTAAGCTAATATGATCAGAGAAGGACACATCCTTCACGTAAATGCAGACTAGACAAGAGGCAACAGTTGGGCCTCCTGTTTGCATCCTCCCTTTCCCAAGTAGATTATAGGAGAGAAGGGAGAGATACTCCCTGAGGCCCAGATGTGGCAAAGCAACGCTCCTTGATGCTGCCGTGATGATGCAGAAGTAGGCAGCGAATGATTGCTGCTAGCACGGACCCAACCTGTCTCAGGCGAGGGAAGAGACCAGTGCTAACTGCGTAAAGCATTTCTCTGCTACACTTAAAGTCAAACATGATAGCTCAAATCGTCTGTGGTTTTGATTGTCTCTGACAAAGCAGTTGAAAGATGACAACTACCAGCTAAGAAGTCTGCAGTTTCCCATATGAGTTGTGAACCTGCCTATGTCCTCACTTGAACATCAGTAAACTTATTTAATCAAATGTGCAGCATAATCCCATGCAACATCAGCCCTAATAATCTCTGCTGAAGTCAGTGGAGCTCTGTGCCTGTGTTGCACTCCATGAGAATAAACTGAATTGCAGGCCTGTGTTGAAATAGTCTTTATCTCATTTTTCTTGGATATGTACACGTGTTTTCCCTTTATTACAGCAGTGTCATGGTCAACATTTTACCTAAGCTAAGTATTTTGATAATGCCAGAATATGTCACTGTAATTCTATTATAGTATAAAAGTTATACAATACTAATGTAATGAATAATGCAATAATGAAATGCAAGTACTTTGAGAAAAAATCAAAGCAAATCTTGACATTACTGAAATACTGCGCTCACGTTCTCCTTTAAAATTTCCTTGAAATCAAAACATTCTTGCAAAATGTCTTAAGTCCAACAAAGTAGCATTTTTTGAGAGAATTGTTTTGTCAAAAACAGTTATTAGTGGTCAGATTTTGGTTTGGAGCAATATATCAAGTTTTTAATGAATCTGACCTTCTCTAAGGTTTGGGACAGTTGGGTCCAAGATTCTGGTTTCAGCCCCATCCCAGCAACATGGTAAAAAGAGGTGAAATATTACAGTTTCTGTTCCCGGGACTTTGGGCAAACAATTTTTAAATCTTTGAAAGGGGCTGCCAGGCCCTGAGATTCTCTCAGAGCTTGGCTTCAAACTACTTCTGGTAAAACCTCTGCACGAAGGCTGGAATCTGTGTGTTCAAACAAAGAGCAACAGAAGTCTTAGCCAGATTAGATTTATACAAATATAAATCTACTGGCGTACATATAAACTTAAGCCAAGGTTTATGACAAAAGGAACAATGTTTAGCAAACACTCGAATGAATGAATGCTGATTTATGACAGAACTTGAAACTAGGCAAAGGGGATGGAGTTTCAATATCGTGATGAATTTTATACAGCTGGATACATAGTGAACGTCTTCCATGTGGGTTACCATCCATCTTACCTAGTTATTATGTACTAAAATTCAGCTCTGCCTGTCTGCAACAGGATTTAAAAATATACACTGTTTTAAAAGCACCCAGTTTACTCTTATCCAGACAGAGCTACACAAGAAAATTCTGGCTGGGGATGCACAATGCATTTGTGCAGAACAAACATCCCCAACAGGAGATCAAGCAGCAGGCAGAGCGCTCCAGCAGCCTGACCCCTGTTCAGGTTTTGCCAGGGAACGCTCATTTCACCTGAGGGACTTTCAAGGAAATTCCTTACTGGATCTTTGGCGTAAAAACCAGAAGAGATTGAATGCCATCGTAACGATTTCCATGCTTATGCCTCCATTCTGCTGTCTGGTGACTGGACTTTCTCATGATCCACAGAGAACGCCCCACTAGCCACAGGCTATTGGAACAGCCTTTTTGCTGCCCAGAGAGAGCTCAGTAGCACACGGTTTATATCGCTCATTAAATTTGACTAAAGCAGGGGTAAGTTAAATACTTGATAATAAACAATCAGTATTCAAAAAGTCCCCACCACTCCCAAGTATTTTTTCAGTAGAGTTATAACGTACATTAGTTGCAAGGAATAAATATTAAGTAGTACCTCAAAAGCAGAACAATTAAAGAGAAGATTATAGGGAATAAAGTCTAAACAAGTGCTATTAGAAGTAGGAGTGCTTTTTTTCTGGAATAGCATCACTAATGGCATTGAAGTGTTTTTTCTGGCTGCAAATCTGAAAAAAAGAAATTACCTTTATTTAGCAGCTCATCTTTCACAAATAATAGAGATCTCAGTTGAAATAAAATTATGCTCCAGTCAGTTCCTCTCAGAAATGCCAAGATCCTTTAGAACACTGATATTTTTAATGCTGAAATACTGCAGGATATTTCCTATGTTCCACAGATGCTTACTTTGTATCCTGTGACAAGGAAAATACTAAACAATGGCAGCAGCTGGTGAATCATTTCCAAAAGGCTAATTCCTCTCTTGAGTAATTCCACTATTACTCAATACACAGTTCCCTGGCAGTACAGTACAATTCCCTGGCGTCTCAGAGGGAAGAATGTGGCACTTTATATTTTATATTAGATAGCATGTATATTTTAAATATCCCCTGATTCGGTTCCAGTTCACATTTTAGACTAGTAAGGCTGAAAGGAATTCAATTTTTCCTTTGTTTTTTGCCCTCTATGTGGTCCTTTCCTTAGAGCAATCAGGTTGGTGTTACTTTCTGGTTCTCATGTATTATCTAGTGTCTCTCTGATCAATCAAGAGAAGGTTTGCCTAGAACAAACACAAAACTGCTGCAGTCTTCCTTTAGGCACTGTACTGGTGCTTAAGGGCCTGGTCCTCCTCTGCTGTAGATTTTTTGTGTGATCTTGAGTTAGGCCCACAAAGAAATTCAGGCTATATTTCAGGTATCTGTAAACCCTAACCCTAACCCTTCTTTCCTGCCAAGAAAAGCATTTGTCATTCTGATTCCCAGCTACCGGTACTTCGGTTACTCCCCCGTGGCTGTGTCTTGCGACCTTACCAGACTGAAGACCCATCCAGCTTACCACACAAAGCCATGGAGCGGTTCACAGAGAAAAAACAAGTGGCCATGGTTTTCTAAGTAAATCTAAGCAGCGTTAAATACTCAAAGTGAATCTAAAGCGTAAGCAGGCTTCAGTCTTAGCGCACAGAGCAGGCTTGCACCAGCCTTGCCAGTCAGGTAGCGTGAGCCGGGCTCCATGCAAAACAGAACGAGTGCTACTTCTGTCCAGTTATCTCTGGGTTCACTTTTCCTGTCTTTGTAGCAGTAGCTCCTCCTGACTCTCTGTGTTTCCTTGCTTTTGCTAAGCTAGAAATTCAGAGGGCTATAGCAATGTATGCCCAGGCAGAGAAAGGGTCAGAAGCTTAGGTTTTCAGTATCATGGTTGAATGGTCTGTTACAATGTAGCTGCTGTATGAAAGAGCTTCTTCCATTTCCAAGTCTTTCTAAAAGAAAAGAGTGATGTCTCTTCAGCCTTGGAAATAATTCAGGTACTAACTACAAGAAAACAGTTCAGGCACCAAGCACAGGAAGAAGTGTCTAGACTGAATCCCAAGCAGAAATGGCCATCTCAACCCTAGAGAGCCCTTACTGACACTCCCTGGTGCCTTCCTGCTCCATTTGTTGGCACTTGTGAATCCTTTTCCTTGAGATGAATTTGTCTCTCAGACACTGTAGAGAGAGACCTGAAGTATCTAAAACAGGCTTCGAGATTTCACTCCAGAAGCCAAACTCTAAAAGCTAGGTATTGAAAAGCTGAACATAGTTGCCCTTGTCTTCTTCTCTGTGTAAATGCCTTGTTCTTCAGGGTATGTTCTTTTATCATGCACTCATTTAATATCTACTGTGATGCAAACTTGTTTTCCTGTTGTTTCATGCTTCAGCATGTTCTTGAAGAGTGATAGATGGTCTTTCAGATTTGTTTCAAAGATCATGCGGTCTTTTATGGCTCTTAACTACGGATTTTGACTTTGTAGCTCTAGCACTTGAGTTCCATTTTTTAGCTCTGGAAAATACATTTCTTACTCTCTTAAGATCATCAAGATGATTGCTGGTGAAACGGCAAGACCTTTTTTTTGATTCCAGTATAGTATATATATATACAGATAGATCTTAGCATATCATAATATATAGCATAGCTTAGCATAGAATAATATATATTATTGATCTTAGCACAAACCTGTAGACTGGGAGACAGATGAAATTATCTGTACAAATATGGAACAAAAAGGTAGTCCTCACCTTGGTGCATTTGCAGTGTAAGTACTATATAAGCACACCACACAGACTGACTGATTAGCATAGTAAAAAAAACAAGGGAACTGCCCTGTCAGCATGCTCTGACTTAACGCAATTGCCCAGTCCTAAGCCTGGATAAGGCACAGATAGCTGACAATCAACCTAGTAAAAATAACAGGTTAAGGAAACAGATTTAGGCTTTTTACAAAAGTGGTGATTCAACAAAGAGTACTGCTGACCCCTTGTGCATACGACAGCTCCTGATGAAAGCTATAGAAGTCGGCGCTCTCGAAAGTTTGCTGGCAGGAAGCAAATACTTACCCGTACATGACAGAACTGATCCAGTTTATTAAAAACCTCATGGACTGTGAGGAAGATGGACTTGAAGTCCTTGGCAGCATGGCAGGTGCAGGCACATAGGCAACAGAAGAAATATTCCATCTATCCAGGCTGCGGTGTCAAGACTGGGGGAACAGAGCTTATCATAACTGACCGCATGGAAAAAATCACTCACCGGTTAGGAGCTAACTTACCAATTCATCAAACATACAAGACTCCAAAACAGATGTCTAAAGATGGCAACCACACCACCATGTTGGCAATCATACTGTATTCCAGNGAGCTTAATGGCCACAACAAACAGGAGCAATCTGTTTACCTCTGAAGAATGAGTGATGACAATTGCTTGAGGCATCTGCCTGTGGGAATTAAAGTACAAGAAGGAAATATGGATTGGACTCCTACTGAAGACACTTGTGTGTGATGATCTTTTCAAGGCTAAACACCTGAGGCAGAGAAAAAAACAGCCAGTGCTCAGACTCAAGCTTCAGCTAGGTGTAAGAAAGTTGAAAGCCAAATGATGCAGTGCTTCATCAAGAACAGAAGACAGGCAAGTGGAATTTGAAAATTGATTAAATACTGGGGAGAACGAAAGAGGAATGCAAAAGAAGCAAACAGGGAAACTCATTAACAGGAAAGAGAAAACGAGAGATGATAGTGACCTAGCTGGGGACTGAGGCTGCTCAAGAGAGCTCTTTGGAACTGGTTAGAATCCTATATAAAAGGATTTCAGAACATAAATGGGCACCTCAGAAACAAGATGATGAAAATGCTTCAAAGTGAGATGGAAAACAAAAATGCACAGAAATCTACCCTACCTCAACAAATGCTTTTATAAAAGTCATCATAAAAGAGCACCTGTGAGATTGACATTCATATCATCTGTATGGGCTAGAGTTAAGAAGCTGAAGATCAGCAAAACAGTGAGGATCATTTCACAGAGGAAAATGAGGAAAAGCAAAAAAGCAAACAACCCTGCCTTCCTAAAAAAAAAAAAAAAAAAAAAAAAAAAAAAAAAAAAAAAAAGAAAAGAAAAAAAAAAAAAAAAC
>VZTL01015349.1:29898-40524 GCA_013400535.1 Scopus umbretta
AAAACCCAAACATTAAAAAAAAAAAAAAAAGATAAAATTATTCTTACTTGCTTTGTGGTATATTTTAATTCCTGTACTGTACATGACAAGAATTTTTACCGCTCCTGATGGGTATGTACAGTCTATCAGAGCTAGAGGTGGCTGAAAAATTTCAGGTGGAGCAGTTTTTCATTGGTTTGTACTTTCATAAGAATGTGAATGCTTTGTAGGCCTGCATTTCAGTGAAATAGTCACCAGAAGAATGTCAGGAAGATTGTGAGAAATTTCTCACTTTATGAGAATATTTTGATCGGGGAAACATTCAGCATTTTGACAATTTCGCTTTTCCCTGTATCCTTGTGAATTGCTTGTTTGACATTTATGTTTAAATAAGTATTCAGAAACACTTGTATAATTGACATTTGAAATAATAATAGCCTTGAGAGAGACCCAAGAAGAGAGGCCATCTCCGTGGCCAAGGTTGTGGCTGCTCTACCTTAGTCACGCTGCAGAGTTATCAAAACAAAGACTTTTACTTCAGTGAAACAAAATGTTTCTGTTATCCAAAGCGAACTTCCTCATTGATTCCATTTTAGAAAAAGTGTTTAAATATTATCTCCTCTGTGACAAGTAAGGAGGCCAAAATTCACTGTAGAATGGAAAATTCTCCATCCAGTAAATTCAAGGAGCACCCACAGACCCCAACCATTGGCATAAATGCTTCATATCTGGGTAGTCAAACTGCAGTATCCATTCCAGTCTCTATTTAGCTCTTGCCAGCTAAAAGCCCTCTGTCATGGTGTAACCCGATTGAGAGCACACTGGCCTCGGTAGGAAAGGACGATGGTGTCAGCCCACACAGGGTCTCCTATGGACATTAACTGAAACATGTAAGTCTCATGTTGATCAAGTTACAAGGTTTTGGCATTGTTTTGTGTGATAAGTATAGCAAGAGAGATGTTATCATGTGCGATGATTCTGCAGCATGGCGAATGAGGGCTTTCTAAAAAATGCTTTTTCTAGGCCCTTTTTTCACCTTATGGCCTGACTGTTCAAACTCTAGATCAGCCTTTTTCCCTCCACACCTTCCTTTTTTTTCTAGGATATATAATCGTATCCGAAATAAACACATGGATATTTTCTCCTTATATTACTATTTTCAACTGCATTGCCATACCAACTTAATCTTGAAGCCCATCACGGGTGACAGCAAGGTATTCCTTAGCATAGAATTTCACATTGGCCATTTATGGAAGAAAGTAGTACGTGAATGGATATTTTTGGAACAGTCTCTATTCTTACATTTCATGGTAGTTATTTCAGGTCAAAAAGAACCCAGAATTACATTTGCCTCTGGATTGCAAGGTTGCAGGTGAGTATGTTGCTCTCTGAAGGATAAGCAGGGCAAGTT
Organism: Scopus umbretta; assembly: GCA_013400535.1. Lineage (NCBI taxonomy): Eukaryota > Metazoa > Chordata > Aves > Pelecaniformes > Scopidae > Scopus > Scopus umbretta. The sequence continues at coordinate 31,289 of VZTL01015349.1, forward strand.
GTTTTCATGGAAACTCTGCTGACACCTTCGCAAAACATGCTTCTGACTTTAACATCTTCATGGAGGCTCGACTCTGAAGTTATTCATTATTATTTTGGCTATCCAACATAACATTTCAGCTCTTTGATGACCAGCTTGACATTTAGTGGCCAGAACACAGGAGGGGATGGCTTGTGCCGTAGAAGTCAAAGAGCAGGGAGATTTTTAGGATCGGGGAATTTGCATTCAACAGGACTAGCACTGATGCCTGTCTGCCACACAGATGTACTGCAATTAGATCTCCACTTTGCTCGGCATTGTATTTTTAGTTTGTTATGCTGTAGTAAAGTAAGCAGGGCAGTTGCCCAGTGTGCTGCTTAGGAATTACAGTCATGTGACTGTCTGCCAAATGGATTTATGGCAGCTGAAGTAATTACATCCCATGGATAGATTTTTTACATACCGTTGAAGTTGGTTTGACTTCAGACCATGTTTTAAGAGTATCTGGATCTGGCCTATATGAATGGATGCATGTGTTGGCCTCAAGAGAAGGCTGAGGAGTTATGGAAATAGTTGTGCTGATTTGCTGTTAATATAAGTTCTCAGCCCTCAACAAACCTTGTAAGTTCTATGATGTTTTTATCTTACATTATTTCCATTATTATTATATAGAATCCCAGGATGCTGGAATTCTCTACACATGCATAGATTAAATAGTCCCAACTAACTTCTGAGTAGAAAACAAAAGCCGTCAGATGTATACTGAATACTTAGCAGTCATTCTGGTTTAGGTTATAGCTGTTAGCTTTCTTTCTAGATGTAGAGGTCTTTTTACTGCAGTTTCACATTTGTTCACAATAGGTAACTTCTGTATATTATTATAGTATGCCCACATAAGCTTGAAAAAGTGTTATTCCCTATTTATGCATACACAAGGGATAAATATAATAAAAATAAATAAAAATCATTTGCTCAGGCTCATATAGGAAGCCTGTGACTAGCCTGGAATTTCTCATCATCTGAGGGCTAAATCTGGTGCCGGTCACAAATGGTCCATAACAGATCACAGTTTCTAGATCTTTTATTTCTAGAGATATTGCTGTACTTGGAATAGTGTGTTCAGAGAACTACCTGGGCTTTTTCATGGAAGAAACTTCACGTAAATGTTGCCCAAGACCACTTGTGGTCTCTGGGGACTGGAAGGTAACAAGGGGCTTTGGGGACTGTTCAGATAATGCCCTTCAATACCTTTCCATACTTTTCTTTAAATTGATGCTGTCTGTTGAAATTTGCTATGTAAAAATAATACACCCATAGGATTTCTACTGCGTGTGCCAGTTACAGCTGTATATTCCACTTTTATTTTCCTTCAGAACACTCACGGCAGGTAAATCTTCCAGGCTTGGAAGACCCTTGTAAGCCCCTGGCTGGGATTATACACATGCACGTGGAACATGGTTTTTGTGAGCAATCTGTGCCTGAACTACTGCCACTCTGAGGACTCTTAAAAGAATACAGGAAAGGATGCTCCTGGGGAATGGTAGTGGTTTATGAAACCTTCTCTTTCCGCATTTTTAATATTTTTTTTCACTCACAATACCTCTGCATTGGGGGAAAATAGGCTTTTCAAAATTTTTTAAGTTAGAAATACACATGTCACGTTGTCACGTTTATCACAAATGTATCACACACTTCCAAAGCTGAAGGTTGGATGCAGTGTGCTTTGCAGACTCATATAAGGAATGTAAAAAAAAAAAAAAAGTGGTTCATGCAAAGCAAAAAGTGTAAAATGCTTTGGAATTGCCTTCGTAATGGTACTTCATGATTCTTCATCTTTGTTGCAAATGCTTTAACTCTAGAATAAAGAAGTCATCTGATTTGTGAGACATTTTAAGGCTAAAGTTGATCATTTGGTAGGAAGGAACCACAGGTTAGTTAGTCCAACCCTTCTGCTCTACAGCAGGACCAAGCTTACCTTGCAAATACGTGTCTAACTTGTTCTTGAAACCCTCCGGCAATGTAGATTCCAACCTCCTTCCTTCCAGGTAACTTGTTCCCATGTTTAGCTACCTCTCTGATCAGGAAGTCCTCTGTAATATCTATGCTAACTTTTTCTTGTTGTATACTAAATGAACGATACCTGTCAGTGAACAAGAAGAATGCTTGCTGTTCTCTTTATAGCCACTTTCATAGTGGTCTCCTATAGATACGTCTATGGCTGTTAATGCAATCCAGAAAAATGTAGGGTTTTTTGCAAGTTGTTGAATGTTGTCTTGTGTTCAGAAAGACACACACTCTGACCCCCAGATCCTATGCATTTGTGCATTAATTTTTCTTCCTTCCTGCATAGATTGCTTTGCACTTTTTGTTACTGAATGAAAAATGTATTTTGAACTATGGTAAAACCCCACTGCTCACTCTTGCTTGTGTTCCTGGGGTTCCTTTCAGAGGAAGCAAGGGACATGAGAAGACAGTTGATACCCAGTCTTGTCCCAACAAGAAGGGTATGCACTAGGCCTGGCATTTGGAAAGTACTTTTGATCCCTCGAGTTTAGATAACTCACTGGTGTGAGTGGAGTTATATCGCAGTTGAGTCTGATGGACCGTTCAGCTCCGTTGTTTCCAAGCTGTAGTCCATGGAACAGTTGTTAGTTGTGGAGAGCTGGCTGGTTGCTCAATGTTTGCTTTCCTTGTTTCCAGCTGCTCCAACACATTAAAAGAGTATAAAAATACACTAAATATTTCCTAATGTTCACTCTCCATAAAAACACCTGCTGTTATTGGCATGGAAAGGTGAATGGCAGAAGTTTTTCATAATATATTGAGCCATTGTCCAAACTTTCATATCAAGTGTGCTGATGGATACTTATGGCTACTTTTGCATAAAATGAACCTTATAGTTAATATGTTCCATAAAATCTGAGGTACTTCCACTGCATGTCATCCTTTTTAACAAGCATTGGAAGTGGTTAAGTGACTGACACAAATGTATGTGGCCTCCTTCTAGAATAACTGAAGTTGAAAGTTGAGCCATACATCTTTCATGGGATAGTTTTCCCTGTGCTGCAAGAAGCAATTCAGGCCATCAAGTAAAAACTGTATAAATTACCTCCATTCAGATAAAATAGTAAGGGGCTACAATTAGACGGTAGTTGGAGAAGCACATGTGAATTAGGAAGCCTGAATTCTTTAATATTCTGACACTATATGCTTATTTAGTTAATTCATGTCCTCTGTGACAGAACTTTCACCATATTTATAAAGTGGCTAGAAGATCTTAGAATAGGGAAACGCTGTGTGCGTGTGAGCTCATTTTATAAGCAAAAAATCCTGCACCATCTCCATCACAGGCACAGAGTTACAGACTTTCTAACATACTTTAGATTCTAAAGAATTGCTTGGAAAATGCATTTATATTTGTGGATTTACTTTTTTCCCCTCTGTTAATTTGTGGATTTTTTTTTTCCACCATAACTTTTAGAACAGGTACATTGCTTTGAAAATTACAATGTTTTGCAAGTAATTATCCTCATTTCATACCCACTATTGATTGCCATGTTATTCTGGATTCTCTAAGATGGAAAACATAATTGCTGTAGAGAGGAGATGAACAGAGTGACCTAATCGTAAATGTCAGCAAAAAAATAAGAAAGAATAAAAAGCAATTAATTCCTTCAAAGGAGCATTTTAGTTTCCAAAGCTATATCAGGATGACAAGAACAAAATGATTCCATCTGGAAACGAATTCTTTTTCCAAATATATTTAATAAAAAGAAATTGCAGGGCAGTCTGCTGCTAGGCAGGGTTCACTTTGTCCAGACAAAATCCTGCAAAACTACTTAGCGGTAAGTTTTGAATCTTGGATTCATGCAGAGTGAAACTCACTTAACTGCTCAGCAGGCCAATGCAAGTCTAAAGCACCACTTCAGTTTTACAGACATAACGCAGTTCCCCATTTGGCGTTATGCTGAGCTGGTGTGCCCTCCAGTGACTTTCACACATTCAGTTAATTGGGATACTGGATGGTAAAATCTCAGTTGGCTCAGCAGTAGAGAAGGAAGTATCTTTCTAGGCAATGAGACTGTTTCTGAAGAGAGGAAGAGCACATCTTTTATTAGACCAGCTTCCATAGCTGGAAGGCATAGCTGAGCATGCAAGCCCTCTAACTTCGAGCCCTCCCATTTCTTCCTACAGACTTGCACCGTTAACGTCGATAGACCATTTGTTTCTGCCTATATTATTTTAAAACTGCAAGCTGTAAGGTTTCTTGTGCTTCAGTAATTAGAAAGTTGCCTTTTGCCACGTGTGAAATATAACAGCACAATGGAACAGAATAAGAAATAAGAGAACAGGGCATTGCCTGTGGACTGCAATGTATTTTGTTCAACTATGGGTGGAACATTAATTTACAGACATATCTTGCTTCAGTGGGATGGAGGATGTATTTAGTAGTTTAATGCTGAATAAAGTACAAGAGATTCTCTCCTTTCGCAGAAAATGATTCAATGTGTACTGCTTTAAATTTCTGTTTATTAGGGTTATTAAAGAGATTCTACATTACAGACTAAGACAAGTACACATTCTTAAGCATTCATCAAGTCTTGTTTGAAATTTGTGCAATTTTAACTAAATATACACGCAGTCCTTGACTGTGTATATGTAATACGTTTTTCTCTACTAAGTGTACTTTACTAAAAGCCTAGTAAAAATGAGCTGTCTACTGAACACATCAGTTAACTAAACATTTAGAGCTCAAACTGTGACAGACTGAAGTCCAAAATAAAATATTCATCAGTCTCATCATTAACATCCAGAATGTTACTAGTTACTGTCCTAAGTAGTTACAGTGTAATTACATAATTTTGGCCTTGCACAGAAGGATTTAGATGCTGTAGTATATGAAGTAGTGGTACAAGTTCTAAGTGATGATGGATATGTTGGAGCCTGGATAGGAAGAACTTTCCTGTATTTTTCTGTACATCTATTTAACCTATGTCAATGCTTCAATCTTTTCTTTCAGGTCCAATTTTAAGCTTTTGGCTGTAAATGGAAAGCTCTATGCCATTGGTGGTCAATCCCTTTCCAATGTGGAGTGCTATAACCCAGAAAACGACTGGTGGAATTTTGTAGCGTCCATGCCAAACCCTCTTGCAGAGTTCTCAGCATGTGAGTGCAAGGGCAAGATCTATGTTATCGGAGGATACACTACACGAGGTACAAAGCTTGCTTTTACTTTTTTTTTTAACCTGATCGCTTCTAAGACCCAGATCTTCTGTCTTTCAGGACATCTTTTGAACTGATGTAGAAAGCTGTATAATACTCATTAAAACATGTAGAAATAAATCACTGGTAGAAAATAATCAACAGAGAAAAAAAACCCAAAACAGCTCTGTCATAAATTCAGGGCTTACATGGACCTGGGGCTCTGTTATTCTGAGGGAACAGGCTGATGGGTACTTCAGCGCCCAGCTTAGCCCTCCTTTTTTTAGAGTTTCATCATACAGTAGAAAGAGAGGTCTCAACAGATATACTGTGTTTAATTTTTAAATACCTCTTTTGGACTGTCAGAAGGAAAAATATGAAGAAAATATCTGCCTGCATTATTATTTCTCATGTATTAATAGATGTCATGATCCTTTCGCTACAGCATTTCAGTGTTTCAGAGGCAAATTCAAGCTATAGGTAAGATTTCAGTGCTGAAATAACTGATCGAATAATTAATCAAAAGCTTAAGCAAGAACCAACATTTTTTACTTACTTCCTGTCTATACCCTGTTTTCTGAGGATACTGTACAGCGGGAAGGATTTGAAGTTGCATTCTCTCCTGACAATTTCTTCTTCTTTATCCAGTGGAAAAGCAAGCCACTTAAAAAAAGTTCCCATTTATTCATTCCTTAAGCACATAGTGCCATTCTTTGGGAGGAATACCATTTTCTCAGAGTTCTAGAAGTAATTTTTTTTTCCATGTCAAATATTTAGCATTTACCAGGATTACCTAAATTTAAATTCCTATGTCTAGGCCTTTGCCCATTTCATTTGACCACAGCAGTTTTAAACTTTTTTTCCAAATAGAGAACAAAATTAGAAGAGAGATCAGCTTTTACAGTGTACTGCAATCAAAGCTAAACTGACATTAGAACAAGCTGTCCCTTCTAGTGTCTGAGCAGATTTTAGCTCTGAACCATTATAAGGTTTATAAAAGACACATTTCCACCCCTCATGGTCCTTGTGGTAATGATAACCTTCAAAAGCATTTTGTCCAGTCCATTCTGACCCAGAACCTGGTGGCTTCACTGAGGAAAACAAAAGATATCGGAATGCTTGTGTCCATATGGAAGGCCATGCTGTGGTGTGATCTGCAGTCCCAGTCCTCTTGTCAACCCCACTGGAGGATCTGTTGGGATGCATTGTGCTCCCTGATGTCTGGCACTAGGGCTGAAGGATGTCTGGCACACAACACTTGCTGTGCTGAAAAGTCAGACCCAAGGGGAGGCATCCTTTGAGACAAGAGAGCAGAGAACAAGGAGGAGGGGCTGCAACAGACAGCAATGGGAAGACTTGTCTCTAGAGACCAGAGTTAGGTTTTTTGTCATTTTTATCTAGAGAAAGAGAAAGAAGTGGTAAGAAGAAAAAGCTCTGATTTGGTTAACAATGCTACTAGATTACAGGAGTGCCAGCTTTTCTTCTACATCCCCTGCACTTCACAAGTTCCTTTTCTGGTGCTTGTGCTGTTCTTTCTTCAGGCTGCCGATTCCTGCTGTCATGGATAGGAAGATCAGCATGTTGCTGATGCAGATCCTATTCCTTTAAAATTCATTAACAAAGCGTGTGTAGTTAGGATTGCTGCCCTGTGTTGAGCTCTTTATTTGGTACTTATTACCTGTGGTTTCAATTGAAGAAGGATAGTCAGTGCGTTACCTCTTGCTTCTTCCACACCTCAGGGGATTGCCATTGACCTTCAGGCCTCTGTCTTTTCCTAGATTTTTTTCTTAGGTCTTTTCCTAAAGGCCTTTTTTAATGGAAACGGGATAGTAAAACAGTATAAAGTTGTGAGCAATGGTTAACTAGCACATTTAGGCTTATGTTTAAAGCCAAGGCCGTTCAGGACAACAAATGCCCGTGCTTGTTGTAAATAAAGATCCTTTCCTCAGGGTCTAGAATCCTTTTTCTGTGACACCTTGGCTTAGGACAGCTATCAGACTTAGAAACCAGAATTGCTGCTATTACACTGGTGATTTAGCTTCCAAGTTCTGCAGATGTTGGAGGGTGTTAAGGCATAACTATCTCAGAGGTACTGAGGTTCATTTTATATTTCAGTACATTCACTAAATAAAACACATGCAGCAATTAATATGTAATTTTTTTTTTTAGTGTTTCTGCATATACCTCAGTATGACTATAGTTTTAGTGTAGTTTTGGGGGGTTTTTTAATATATGTGTAGAGCCTTGTCCTGAGACTACACTTTCCAAAAGATAGTAGGATCTGGAATTTCCCACTATAAATTATAATGACACTTCTTGAAGCCTCCTTCCAGTTCTCAGCTCTCACTTGTGAACCTAGATCCTAAACTCCCTGTTAGGAACTGTAATATTCGTGTTTTGTGTTGGCTTTTCTGTTTTGTTTTGTTTCAGTGGATATAAAAGACCCAGGCTCTAGACTGTGCAAATGAGGGCCNNNNGGCTCGAGACGGAGCAAATGAGGGCCATATTACAATAGACTTCCATTTCATATGCCCCCTCTCAAATCATAGCACTTTTCACCTGGGAAGATTACTGCTATAGATAGACATAGAAACTTAATTTCTAGAAATATTGGGATTCCCCCCGCCTCCAATGAGTCAGAGAAAAATACATTATTTGTAGACAAAGATCATCTATATGTAGAGCTTTGATCAGCAATTTCATCAAGCATTGCCATGATGTTTTTCCTCTTTTTTCCATTATTTCATGTGGATTAGGTGTTCAGGAAGGCAATGTAGAGTAATAAGCAATAACTGAAAGTCATCAGAGTGCAAGCAAATGCTATAGCAGCACCTCCCTTATCATGCTACTAATGCACTTCATTCATGACAATCCAGTTATATTTATGGCTATTTATACCTGTGCCCCTACAGAACTTGTCAGTATGTCACCATCTGCTGTTCCACTTGGGAGCTCATCTGGAGATCATCATGTAGGATAGACCTGTAATGTGGAGCAGATTTTATTAAAAGGCTGGGCTGGAGTCTGCAAACCTGTTGCCACTTGTCACTTCAGTTCAGATTTAAGCTCAGGTCTCCAGAGATTGAAACGGAATTTACTAGCTAATGAGTTCTGTGCATTCTCTGTTAGTTTAGTGAAGCCTTGGACATAGACAGGCTCTCCACTGCACCATAAATCAGGGTGGTATTGTAACAATTTCATAGAATAACAGTATTGCAAACACATGCATCCACTGAATTGTAACTGAAGTATAGATACAGCTTCAGCTTCTTTCTGTGCCTCTGTCTGATGCTGGAGCATGGAGTTCCTGGTTCTTAAATGATTTTGACAATGTGTGTTCCTCTCTTTATGAGGTATTGAACATGTGCCCTTTGGTCATCCATGCCACTTGCTGAAATGTAACTAGCTTCATGAATTTTATTCCATAAAAATTTGATTTATGGAATGAAATGCAAAGTATCAAAGTTAAGCTTGGATGATAAATCGTCACTTGACAGCCATTAATGAAACGTACTGTGTTCATGATAATTTGATTCGTCTGTGATCATTGTTGGAGAGCAGAATACTGCTCCATTTCCCTTTTCATAAAAATTTCTTACATATTAAAAAAGACAAAATTAAAAGCATGAGTTAAAAGGTAGGGATTATTCTGCTAAAATCTGCATCCCCAGACCATTTGCATCATGTAATGTGCCAGAATTAGCTTTATTTTTCTCTCTGCAAAGGAACAGAATGTTCAAACTTTATTGTCAAGGGAAAAGACTTGCAGTTATCAANACTTTATTGTCAAGGGAAAAGACTTGCAGTTATCAATAATCAATATTTCTGCCCTGGTCTGCTATGCTTTTGCACTGTAATACATTAGCAATCTGTAACAACAGCTGATACAGTTTGTAGGGAGGAAGAATGCTCCTCCATGAGTACTTTCTAATATATTTATTTATTTGTAAATATCTCTCCTCTGTTTCAGATAGGAATATGAACATTTTGCAGTACTGTCCCACTTCTGATTCCTGGACCAACTTTGAACTTTGTGATGTCCATGTTCGCAAACA
>VZTL01015350.1:0-17335 GCA_013400535.1 Scopus umbretta
CCTGCTCTAACTTGTTCATGTCTTTCTTGTACTGGTGACCCTAGAGCTTGATGTAGTACTCCAGGGGGGGTCTGACAGGAGTGGAATAGAGGGGGACTATCACTTCTCTTGACCTACTAGCCACATCTTAGGAGCTTGTGTGAAGGTGTGGCTATATACTTGTATGAGACATGCACAAACATAATGTCCTCAAATATTCTCTTAAGAGGTATCCAGCTTCAAAGCATAGGCTTTATAGCTGTGGTTGCAAGCCATGGTATTGAAGCTTATAATCTTTGCTGAGATCAGAATAGAATACTGCTCTTTTGAGAAGGTGGTCTAGTTGGCTTAGTTACCATGCATACTAATGTTTCTATTTCTCCTCCTTAATTTGAGTTGTTGTACATCCAGAGAATAATGTTGGCTTTACCTGTGTGTGTGATTTCATACATAAAAAGTTATGTATTTATATTATTCCATTATTTGAATCTGTCCTCATTAAAACAAACAAACAAAAAAAAAAAAAAAAAAAAAAAAGAAAGGAAGTGTAGCCCTGGTAGTCATTGGCAGTTTGGCCTACCTGAATTCCTCTTCCCTGGAGACTGGTTTCCAGACCTATAGTCAGTGCCAAAGGTGAAGGCATAGTACAATCACATTAATTCATCCCTGCGGAAATACCTTGCCTAATTCGTATGAAAGGACATCCTGTTACTCCCTCATAGACTCACTATTATAGTCAGATTGTGAACGACAAATCTACCAGAATCTTCATCTATTCTGTTTCCAGAGTAAGAGCTTATAAATTATGGAAGAAATATATACATATAATTTCCTAAGTGCATGAATGTGCACTTTGTGTTGCAACGTTTCACCCCATTTCTCATGTTTGCTGCACAGAATCACTTAGATCTTCCTGATGTTGTTTTGATCTTCCACTATACAGAAAGTGAATCAATATTTTCTCTCATCTGTTAACCCCACAAACATACACTTCTGTTTCCTTAGGTTTGTTTTTATATTGGGAAAAGCTGACCCTTCAGAAGCTCCTCTAGTAGAACAGCATGTTGCTGTTTGTCCCTGTGGCAGTTTCATATTTATCTTTCTGTTCTCATAATGTTCTCTTTTCCTTTAGCTTAAATTATTATTACTTTGAGCTTAAATTATTATTATTTTGCATGTGATACTGTATTGGTTATTTACTGCAATCAAGACAAATGAGAGCTACAGTGTTTCCTGATATGGGAAACATACTTTATTATCAAAAATGTAAAATAAAACTAGCATGGTTGACTTTTGGTAAACTCGTGTTGCATTTAATTGAATTTTCCATTTACTTCAAGCTATTCATTATCTTCCCTTGATAATTTATTTTAAGTGTTGTGCAATATTGAAATGTGTTTAATGGGCTTTCCATTCATGGATCACTACTAATCCCTATCAGTTTCTTAAATACAATTGTTACCTTTGTTTGCTTCCTAGCAAGTCCAGATAGTAAGTATTTAGAAAGATGGACTAAAACCTGACTTCAGTCAGTTTTCCACCAGCTTTGCTTGATGAAGTGCTTTCTTAACGTTTCTCTGGTGACTTTACACTTGCCTGAGCCTTTTACTCGACACAAGGGAGTTGGTGTCAGGATTGGTACTAATGTTGTGACACAACATCATTCTCTAAGCAGAACTGGAAGGTGAATTCTGTTTAAACCTGTTAGGGTGATCATGTCTAGTCTTAAAGAAGCACAAATATTCATGCATTTTTCCTTTGTCTTTCAGAACAATGGGTCACTTGCTTGGTGCCAGAACCATAAACAGTGTTCAAAGGTATGTCCCTTTTTACCCCCTCTCATTTAAGCTGTATGGTTGCTTTCAATCTCTTGTCTGTAGATTAAGTGCTTTTCATCTTAGCCTGTTTTCAGAAGCATCTGTTTATATTTTATTTGGAAAACCTCAACCTATAACAAAATATCCAAAATTAAAACAGAGTGATTTACTCTTTCAGGACAAAGGAGTCATGTTTGAGGATAAGTATCAAGCTTAGTTAAACCAATATAATTCCATGATTATCAACAAACTTTACACTGGCTAAAATCTGGTGTATCATTTGTGTTCTTTCAGTATTTTTGGTCATAAGAGAGTAAAAATGTCAATCACTTTAAAGTCTTCCTCCAACAGCACTGAGGTATGCCAACATTCAAAATTTCATTCACTTTGGGTATTTAATTTTTGGCCTGATACTGAATTTCTTGGAAAAAATTCTTGATACAAATGCTAGTGGCTTTACTGATACACTGTTCTGTCCTAGTGCTTTAACCCTGAAAGCCTACAGGCTAAGTGAGCTAATTATCAACCTATTCTCCCGTGCCAGAGTCTTTCTATGGTGCCTGGATAGAAGCAACAATGATTTGGGAGCTTTGATGAATCAAAGTGGAATTACACAGGCTAGTGCTGACTGTTTGTAAATGTTCTGGTTTCAGCTGGGATGGAATTATTTTTCTTCCTAGTAGCTGGCATAGTGCTGTGTTTTTGATTTAGTGTGAGAATAATGTTGATAACACATTGATGTTTTAGCTGTTGCTAAGTAGTATTTACACAAAGTCAAGGACTTTTCATCTTCCCATGCTCTGCCAGGTGCACAAGAAGCTGGGAGGGAGCATAGGCAGGACAGCTGACCCCAACTGGCCCAAGGGCTATTCCATACCGTGATGTCATGCTCAGTCTGTAAGCTGGGGGGAGTTGGCCGGGGGGCAATGATCGCTGCTTGGGGACGGGCTGGGCATCGTTCAGCGGGTGGTGAGCAACTACATTGCACATCACTTGCTTTGTATATTATTATTATTATTATTATTATTATACTTTATTTCAATTATTAAACTGTTCTTATCTCAACCCACAAGTTTTCTCACTTTTACTCTTCCAGTTCTCTCCCCCATCCCACTGGGGGTGGAGGAAGTGGACGAGTGGCTGGGTGGTGCTTAATTGCTGACTAGGGTTAAACCACGACAGTCCTTTTTTGGCACCCCACATGGGGCACGAAGGGTTCAAGTTTATAACAGATTAACCAGAATGTATTAAGGAATTTATATCTGTTAACAGTTGCCAGTCACAAAATTGGTTCATCTGTTCTTGATACTAGTTTATCTGATCTGAAACATGCTCTTTTTGCTGTGCGTGTTAAAGATTGGTGTTGGCTTTTGCAGTTTGCTGTGCTCTGCAGTGATTAGTGATGTTTTGCCTGGGACTTTTGTTATTAAAACACTGGCCTGGAGCTTAATCTGGTATTTGGGCTTTGTACTGAGGCTATTACTGCACTTTGGGTACCACCTCATGGACAGAATTAGCGATTATACCGCTTCCTCTGAGAGGTTTTTTATGGAGGAAATACAGAACGGCANCTCCTGGCACCCCGACTGCTGGTGCTGGGTTGGACGTTCCAAGGGAGGGTCCCCTCTACACATCATGCAACTGATGCTATGTGGGATAAGTGGGTCACACTGATCACACAGTGGGCTCAAATAGGAAGCCCCAGTCACCCAGGAGTCTTGGAAGTGATCATGGACTGGCCAGAAGGCAAAGATTTTGGCATATTGCCAGAGGAGGAGGTGATGTGTGACATGACAGTAAACGTCATGGAAGATACATCCATTGCAAATTGACCTGAAAATGGTGAAGGTAGCATTTTTGTCTAATCTTCCTGAAAAGGTATTTCTATAACAAATTAGGCTTTTTACCTTCAATGGGTATTCTTTATTCTGTGAATGTTATACTGCAAATGGGATTAAATCCAAGTACCAATGTTCTGTATTGTTTTAATAATGTTATCTATGTAAATGCTGGTGCTAACCCTTGGTTTTAACATGAAAATTTCTTCTTTACGTTTAAAGAGTGAGATTACTGGTTCACTGATCTAGTTGCCATTGAAATGAATGGGACTGGAAATGGACCAATTTGTTATTGACTGTTCCATCACAGGAAAATAAAACAAAGTTGTTTGCTTTTGTCAGTATTCAAGCCATAGTATTACAACATCAGTATAAGAAGAGAGTGGAACAATTCCTATTAGCTGTGCCATGCTGCTAAGGGTTGCATTTCTGCAATGAAATCTCATCATTCTTAAAGAAACACAAACAAAGAGGTGGAGAGAATATGACTCATCATAATGAAGTGCCTCTTAAGGAAAGTGTGGGGGTCTTACCCATTACCACAGTGATCCTGATGTAATTTTCTTTTTTATTCATTTATGAAGGCTGCCATGGTATCTAATCTGAAAAGTTTTCCAGTGGTTTGTGTCTGCCCTACGAAGAAGGAATCATACAATAAAAGTTGTCCAGATTTTAAAGCAAGGCAAAGGTCAGAACATCTCAAGTTCATAGAATCCACTTAAGATGGATATAAGGTACTATGGATTTAAGGTCTTCCTTAAGATTGTTTTAGTCCCTTGAAATCAGTGTAAGAATGCTACAAATTAATATTATTTTATAATACAAAATGCAACAACAGTTTAAGTTTTAAATTACTGAACATACATTTTACAGTCACTACCTTATGTTTTCATTCTTTCTTAGGAAAGTAATATGTTTTCCTTAAGAAAGCAGCTTTGCCATATTTAGAAAAATAAATAAATATAAACTTGGTCAAATTGTTAGCAGAGCTGAACACTAGCAGAATGTTCTTTTGTTTCAGGCAAGTTTTGATTTTCTGTGTTTTGCAATGCAAAGTCAAACAATTGAGTTACCTAACTAAAACTTTGAAAGCAATGCAGGCGATAGAGTTAACCTTTTAAAAATGCATATTCTTTTCACTGCTTGTCAGCACCTCCGTGGAGGACTTTTATGTGAGTGTGATTCTGCTAAATGTCTCAGATGACATTTTTTCTAAAGGATTCTCCCAGAGTTCACCCTTATTTTGTGGCTGTGGTGTTTAATGACACAGCTTTTTGAGGTGATTTGTGGTAAAGTGCAGATGACAACAAACATCCAGCTACTTTGTTCCAGGGGGACTTTGAAACACAGAAGCACCTTTTGTTTGCACAAGTGTTTGCATCTGATACACAGTGGAGAAATCTTACTTGGAAGTTGCATATCAGACAGTAGCTGATATGGTAATAAAAGATGATGCAGTTAATTAAGTAACTTTTATTTCACTCTTTCATAGAACAATTTTTAAGATGGAAAAGATGCAGTGTAGTCTATTTTCTTGTAACATAACCAATCCCAATTTTATTTTGGAAGCATTTTTTCATTCCAAGGACAGACAGTAGCCTCTAAAAGTAGAAGTTCTGGATGGGAGATGGAGAAGGAAAAATCATCATAAAGCATCCAATACAGAGCTTTTCTGTGTGTTTTCTCCTCATTGCAAACACCTTTGATATCTGTTTTGGCTTCAGTTTGCCTAGGCCTGAACTGGCAAAAAGCTGTTCTAACGTCTCTGTCCATTGTTCTCTGTTGTGAGGGACCTACAATAATCAGTCTGGCATAAACCTGTTGAAATTTTGTGGCCACAATTTTGTACATAGAATAACTGGGAAAAAATATCGTAATACTAGCATACAATGAAAATTATTCTTTTCCTCATGGAAGTCTGTATAATTACAGATACTTCTGTAGTTGAAGATAGCTGTTGATAAGATACTGTTCAAGTTCGTTTGGTCAGTGAATTACCTTTAAAGTTAATTCAAGCTATTATACCATTGCCCTCTAATACAAGTGTAGACAACTGTTAGTTTGAAGATTAATAACTTTGATAACTACTATTTTTTCAAAGAGGTGAAAATCTAATGAACTAAAATTATTTTATCTCTCACAGGAATAGTTGTAGATCGCTACCTACATCCCAAACTGCTATTTATTTTTGTTATTTTAATGGAGCAAGTCACAAAATCAGGAATGTGAGCAGCAAAATATGCACCAATGATTTTACATGTAATTTAATTTAATAAGATCTCTCCAGAGGTCTATTTTACAAGATAAACCAAAAGAGAGCTCTTGAATGCTTGCCCTGTTTTGACATAAGGTGGGTAATTTCAGTCTGTTAAAAATACTCTATTGTAATTGGGACTGCTATAGGATCATTAAATAAACTGCCATTTTTGGTTGCAGTAGTTATTTATTCACTGCTATCATGCACTTCTACTTGTCTGCTTGTACAGAGCTGAAGCAGACTGAGGGCTTTTTTGGGATCCTGTAAATCGCACGCTTGGCTTCCACTGTGACTATTGTGACTATGTGCTATTAAAATTGGCACTGGGGTCAGTGAATTTTGCTGTGAACCTCTTTGGAAATAGATTTGAAACAAATTTTTTTTGTGTAACTTTGTCCATAGTTTTATTGTTTTGTTTGAGCTTATGCTCTTCATCTTATTTTATAGTTTTGTCTTTCTTTTTTCTTATGTCTTGCTCTTTTTCTACTGTGTTCGTTTTTCTCAATACTACTTTATGGTGAGTGTTTGCTTTTCTTTTTTTTTTTTAAATATCATGGTCTCAAGAATAAGAATTTATTTACAAATGGAATTGAACAAATCCACCCCCCCTTTTTTTCCCTTTAATTACAGTAGGTATCTGGTGTATTTCAATTTCCTATAGACCCTAAAAACTATACTTCGGCATTAAAGCTTATATTAAGGTTTAGACATTTTTCTACAACCTTTCCAAGAGAAAAGTGTTTGATACTGTTGGTTAGAATTAAAATAATGCTTGAGAATTACTGTATACCAAACTAATATATTTTTATGTGACAGCATCTTTATGTTGTTTATATATTGATAAAACCAGTAAGTGTTAATGCAGTAACTATTTGGTCCTGAAATTGGTTCTTTTAATCTTTAATATATTAAGCATGAAGATGAATCTTGAAAACTTGGTGGGTTTTTTTTGGAAATCAGAGGAATAGCATAGCATAGCATAGAAAAGAATAATTTCAGTTGTGTGGGAACCTACAATGATGATCTAGTCCAACTGCCTGACCACTTCAGGGCTGACCAAAAGTTAACGTGTACTATTAAGGGCATTGTCCAAATGCCTCTTAAACACTGGCAGGCTTGGGGCATTGAACACTTCTCTAGAAAGCCTGTTCCAGTGCTTGACCACCCTCTCCGTAAAGAAACGTTTCCTAATGTCCACTCTAAACCTCCCCTGGCACGGCTTTGAGCCATGCCCACGTGTCCTATCACTGGATCCCAGGGAGAAGAGCTCAGCACCTCCCTCTCCATTTCACCTCCTCTGGAAGCTGTAGAGAGTGATGAGGTCACCCCTCAGCCTCCTTTTCTCCAGACGAGACAAGCCCAAAGTCCTTAGCTGCTTCTCACCGGACATGGCTTCCAGCCCTTTCACCAGCTTGGTTGCCCTCGTCTGGACGCATTCACTGACCTTCACATCCTTCTTAAATTGTGGGGCCCAGAACTGCGCACGGTACTCCAGGTGAGGCCGCACCAACACTGAATGCAGCGGGATAATCGCCTCTTGTGACCAGCTGGTTACGCTGTGTTTGATGCACCCCGAGATGCGGTTTGCCCTCTTGGCTGCCAGGGCGCACTGCTGACTCACATTGAGCCTGCTGTGACCAGCACCCCCAGATCCCTGTCTGCAGGGCTGCTCCTCAGCCAGTCCTCTCCCAATTTATACTTGTGTCNATCAGGCCCTGTGGACTTTTGAACATTCAGCTCATACAGCTGTTCCCTTACAATTTCAGTGTCCACAAATGTAAAGTCGCTGTTCCTGCACTTGTGGTCATCCAACTCAGGGGACTGGCAGCCCAAGGTCTATCAACAGTATTAAAGACTAAGGCAAAAAAAAGTATTGAATGCCTCTGCCTTTTCTTTATCCCTGTTTGTCAGGTGACCATCTTCAACAAGTATCGGTCCAATGTTTTTTTTAGACCTTCTCTTGCGATTAATGTACTTAAAAAGTCTTTTTTGTTGTCTGACACAACACTAGCCAGTTTCAAATCTAATTGAGCTTTGGCCTTTTTTGTCTTCTCCCTGCATAAATGAACCACAGCTCTGTAAGCTTCCTGTGAAGCCTGACCTCGCTTCCAGAGTTCTTACAGTTTCTTTTTCCTCTTAAGCTCCACAAGGAGTTCCCTGTTCAGCCAAGCTGGTCTTCTGTCCCACTTGCTTGACGTACAACACAGTGGAATTGCCTGCTTCTGTGCTTCTAAAAGGTGATTCTTAAAAATTGACCAACACTTGTGGACTCCTGAGCCCTCAAATGGAGATTCCCAGGGTCCTCTGCTAAGTAGCTCCCTGAATAGCTTAAAGTTTGGTCTCTTGAAGTCTAGGGTAGCAACTCTGCTGACTTTTTTCCTCATTGCACTGAAGATTTTAAACTCAGCCATTTCATCATCACTGTGGCCAAGACAGCCAGCTGCCATCACAACTCCCACGAGTCCTTCTCTATTCACAAATAGCAAGTCTAGGAGGGCATCTTTCCTAGTTGGCTCACTGAGTACCTGTCACAAGAAGTTATCTCCCACGAACTTCAAGAATTTCCCAGAGTTGTTCATCACAGCAGTATGATATTCCCAGTTGGTGTCTGAGAAGTTGAAACATCCCATAAGGACAAGGGCTACCAGTCTGGAAATTTCTCCTAATTGCCTATTGAATAACTCATCAGTGCTTACATCCTGACTGGGCAATCAGTAATAGACACCCACTACAGCATCTCCTTTGTTTTCCATCCCTCTAAGCTGCACCCAGAGGCTCTCAACCACATCATCACCAAGTATAAGGACTGTACAGGCCAACCTCTCCCTTACATAGTGCGACACCTCCATGTTGCCTGCCCTGCCTATCCCTCCTGAACAGCCTGTAGCCCTCCATCCCAGCACTCCAATCATCAGTCTCATTCTACCAAGTCTCACTAATACCAATGATATCGTAGATCTGGGAGCTGACCAACACTTCCAATTCATCCTGTTTGTTTCTCATACTGCGTGTGTTGGTGTACAAGCATTTCAGATATGCTCCTGAGCCCTTTGTGTTCTCAGGAGCAGCATAATATTCCCTCTAGCATTGCCATCCTCATTAAGATTGGTACTACATGGTATAGAACTTTATGTCCTGAGGTTCCATTCAGATTTGGTCTAGATAATGAAAGCTAAAATTTAGCATTTCTTTTCTTTTATTGTATCAGTAGGTTTCGGGCAGCCTGTAAGACTTGCTGAGTAGTGCAAAGTGGGCTCATGAACAATGGCATGAGAAAGCGGAGCTGCGAAGTGGAGGCAGTGAGAAAAAGGAAAGTGGGCTGCTTTGGGCTGGGCTCAGTATTTCTTGACACACAGTCGTTGGACCAGCACCTAGATCTCAGTCATCTCTCCTCACTCCTGGACACCACATGGGTCAAAAGCTTGTTTGGGGAGAGAACCAGACAAGTAGACACTTACTTCATTTCGTCCACATATATGACTACATAAAACCCCAGCTCCTGTTGCCAACAGCTGGCCCAGCAGAGAAATGCAGAACAGAAGCTCTGCAAAGCATATTGTCTGGTTGGGGGAAGACAGTTAAAACTGGAATCTGATAGATCCAGTATACTTATGTAAGTTGGACTTAAGTCTTACATCATAGTGTTTGGCTTTCATATTGCAATTAAAAATATTTTCATGCCTATCATCTGTAGGCTGTCTTTAAAAACAAAAATAAATAATGTTGTGACATGGGTTACATGTGTATGTATGCAAATAAAACCTACTTCGGGCTTATTCCTTCTTTTCCTTACCGATTAGTCATATTTTCTATGATAATTCATACTCTGAGTTACCTAAGTAATTATTTAAAGCATTATAAGGTACAGGTTCTATACATGAAAAGTTGTGTCTGTAATGTACTGATCTCATCTAACATATAATAATCTAATCTGTTATTTTCATTTAAATAATTCAACTTGTTCCCAACACAGGTAGTCAGTTGGCTTTGATACACATTTGTAACCCTTATTAATACTGGAAAAGTTCCCTCTAGATGACAACATGTAGAAAAAAACTTCTTTTTTTATTTTTTAGTGTAATGGCAGCTGCTAGGGAGGGAAGGGTAGGGTAGGTCAGTGTTTAAAATCCCATTGGTTGAATATACAGAGTATCTAAACCAGAATGTCTAATTCTGCTGTTGAGAAATATTTGTGATGCTTTTTGTAGGACATTTGTTTATAATTTCTTAAGGTGATAGGTCTCAGAACATTTTTCCTTTTTCTTTTCTAGGAGATATTTCATAAATAAAAGTCACATAATGAAATGGATTCTAGCTCCTTCTGCATGCATAATTCTCATTGACATTAATGAGAAATTCTGAGTAGAGAGATGTGTGTTCAGTGTTGAGAGAAGAGTTTTGCCCAGATATGGTTGTTATTAGATTTGTGTTTTCTGGAGCCCATTTTATATGTCTTGCAATTCCCAATGTTCATGAAGGTAGAAGATAGTATTCTTGTTTTTGTCCTATGTACAGATGTTGTTATCTGGCAATTTCATTATATTGCTTCTTAAAATGAAATACAGTTTACTTAGTGGGTTCAGGAGAAAAGCAGGAAACATCCACCCATTTTCACAACTGTATTTCTTATGCATATTAACCCACTGACTATATATATTTACTGACTGCATGCACATGAAGGGGCTGTTTCACTCCTCTTGTTTACTTCGACCAGTAAATTCCCCTTTATGTAATCCACTTGAACTAAAGCATTACAGCAAACATTAAATTTGTTGATCAACCTCCCTCTAACAGTTATGCGTGGATTAAGGTACTGCTTGATGTGTGAAACACTATGAGAGTCTGGCCCAATAAAATAGTCTGCAAGGACGACTCAAGTACGTCAAGGATAACAATGTCACACTGGAGGTTTGCTCTTTATGTACAATGGCAATAAACTGTTTTATGTTGTGTTTTGAATTCCCCCACTGACTTCACATTTGCTATTTTATTTAACTTTCAAATCTTTACATAGTTCATGTATAAAACTTTGTCTCGCCTTAACTTATCCTCTGAAAATCTTTATGTGGTATTTTGCCTCTTTCTCTTCACTAGTGTCACTATTCTGTATGCCCATCTACCTGTTTCTTACAAATCTACCAAAGAATCAGTGAATTGCTTAGGTTGGAAGGAACTTCTTGAGGTCTCCTAGTGCAACCCCCCTACCCAAGAAGGGTCACTTAGAACAGGTTGTCCAGAGCCACGTCCAGTTGGGTTTTGAGTATCTCTACAGATGAAGACCACCACCTCTCTGGGCAACTTGTTCCAGTGTTTGACCATCCATGCAGTAAAAAAGTTTTTGTATTTCCTGTTTTTTAATTTGTGCCCATTGCCTCTTGGCTGGTCCATGGGCATGACTGAGAAGAGCCTGGCTCCCTCTTCTTCATTGCTTCCCATCAGGTATTTATAAATAAGGCTAAGATCCCCCTGGATCTTCTTCTCTCCAAGGCTGAACAGTCCCAGGTCCTTGAGCTTCTCTGTATATGGCCGCCACTCCAGTCCTTTAATCGTATTTATGGCTCTGCGTTTTCTTTTCTCTATGTATGCTTTCTAAGCCCAAAATGACTTCTGTACTGTCATTCAGAAAGCTCCTGTCCTGTCCTTAAAATCCCACTGCCTTCTGTCGTCTTATTAACAGCAATCTTGCTAAACTGTATATAAATGCGTGGCATCTGCTGTTCCTCCTCCATTTTGCCAGTTTGCTTTTACAGTGCATGCTCCATAGTGCTGAGGCCATTCTTCTCAAGTACTTGGAAGTGCCGAGCATATTACAGGTGCTTCTCTGTAAAAACAACAATAAGAGTTGAACACTGGTTGAGAGTAACGTGAAATGACAAAGTGCCCTACATTGATGCTGGTTTAGCGAAAAAAGTATTTTAGCCCTAAAGGGGGGCAAAATGATTGGGAAAGGCATTTCAAGAGTTTGTGAAGTAGGGATAATTTTTTACAGCTCCTTACACAAGTTTTTCTTTTTGTAAGCAACTGAAAGTCAAAAGACCAGCAGGCATAATTTAGAGCTGCATGTGCAGTGGCATTTGCAAGGACTGGAGATAAATGGGGATCATCGTAATGCACTGTGAATTGCAATACAACTTTCCTGTTCCCAGCAGCCAAGGCAGTGGTCCCTGATTGATTGATTGGTTCTGCAGAAAGGCTGAAAGGCTATTTTTTTCAGTTTTCAGAACTGAGAGGAAAATGTGAAAATAAAGATAAATAAGTTTACAAATGCTGCAGCCAAATAAACAGACTGTTTCAAAACGACAACTCTTTTTTAGAATAATACACACTCCTGAATCCAGTCTGTGAGCAATTGTTTCAGGCTTCCAGCTGAGCTCTTTCCAAAGATAATGCAGGTGGAAAGATGAGTTAATGGTTTAAACAATTAGAGATTTGATGCACTCTTCCATCTGTCAAAGCCCACTGAAATGAAAGCTCACAGTTTTTAATTTGTGCCTCCAGCATCTAACTCAGTCTGAAATGGTGTCAGCGATTTGCCCTGCCCACAGTACTGTCATTCTTATGGTAAGCATTCTGTGCACACACGCTGGGAGACTTTTATCAAACATATTAGTGTGCATTTGAGAGATCATTAGCCTGAAGTAGCTGGAACATTCCAGGTTTCTTAGCCTGGAAACTCACATCTCTGCTGGAAAGTATGTTGAGCCACTGTTATTTACACAAGAAAGCTACAGCAGGCTAGGGATAGCTTTGTAAAATTTAAGAGGAATAGCTGTGACAATTCTTCCTATATTCAATCTATGGTGATTTAAGTACCACCCATGAAAGGGTGAGAGGAGGGATGTTTTGATTTTTGACTAAAAAGAATGAATGAATAAAAATTTATTTCTTGATCTGCTAGACAATGTTTTTCTTTCATCTAGTAAAAAGCTAAGGTAAAACCACTTAATAGAAGAGAGTTCAAAAGAATTGGTCAGACTGCTGGTGTGCTAAGTAGACAAAATAATCCTGAGCATCTAAGAAATAAGAAGGCAGATGTAATACTTATTGCTTGAATTCTTATGGATTATTTTATTTTTTTATTATACTAATCTATAAAAAGGTTGAGGGGGCTGAGAGAACCATAGTGGTTAGATGATTAATGCCAAACTAGCTAAGAAATAGGTTGACTGAAGTTTCTGGATATTTGTGTTTGGGGAAATAGAAGAGAGATGTTTGTGATTGAATGTTTATGTTTATACAAAAGCATTAGTATATAAATGTGCTGTGATGACAGGAGTCCCTTTGTTCTCTAAGGGTCTTGCAAACTGACAAATAAACAGAGTTAAAATCCAAACAATGTTTACACTACTTTGTAATCCTCTGATGTATCACTCTAGATTGGTAAATACCAAGTTTTATTTTTCGGGTATCAAAAAAACAGTTGTTTTAGAACATGGGACACTGAAATAAGTGGAAATGAAGAAAGTTCATATTCTTCACAGTTGCCATGTTGGATCACATCAGTCATCCTTCCAGTCTAATACTGTGTTACCAGCTAGATTCTCCATAGGTAAGTAAACCTGCAGGTGTGGAATAACCTGCTGCTGGAAAAAAACTTACTTAAGCCCTATTACTTATTTTTGGGTGGTACTGTGAAACATAAAGGATATGTCCTTTCCCAGACACTAGTTTTGATTTCTCAGGTCTTACTGTTTATTGGTTTGTTTATTGGTTTGTTTTTATTTTGAAGAACAGACCTCAGGGCTTGATGGAAGTTTTTTTGCTTGACCCTCACTCTGAATGGTTCTGCTGATAACTTCCTGTCTCTAGGACAACTGGTTAGAATCAAGTTATTTTAGTTTTTCATATAATCATAGAATAGTTTGGGTTGGTAGGCACCTTTGAAGGTCATCTAATCCAATCTAGTTCTTCACAGGAGAGGTGTTCCATCCCTCTGACCATTTTTGTTCTGCTAAAAGTTTATCACCACTGCTAGAGCCCTTATGAAGGGTAGAGAGGAAAGGATCATACTGGTTTTCTGTCCCTGAGCCCCAGGTTTTCATTGATGCAGAATTCTGCTGTGTTTCTCATTTATATTTATGGTGGATTTATAGAAAAGATTGACTCTTTTGGAGCTTGCTTTTCTGGCCAGTTGTATCTGGTCCACTTGCTAACATAGGTCATCACTGTGCCATTTGAAATGTGAGCTACTGAATACTGAGCAAACTGAGCCAATGCTGATCATAACCAGCCAAACATTAAGTAGCCCTCTTTCATGGAGAAAGGACACAAAATTGTCATTAATGACTGAATTGCATCAACACTGGTTTTGAGGATAATGGCATAGCGGTCTCACTCTGGTCTCAAAAATGCAAATGCTGGCTTTGGACCTTAAGTCTGCATACTCTACACTATCTAGAGACATACACTACAGCTGAAGGGAGAAATGTGTACATGGGTGCATGCGCACACACACACACATACACACGACGGATATTTATTGAAGCTGGCATGCTGAAGCACTAAATGCTTCTTTAACTTAGCTTTATCTGCTTCAGTGAACACCGTTCAGAATCCAGGGTTATTCAGACTGCAGAACCCTTTATTTAAAGGTATTTGAGCACAAAAATAATCCCTTCCTAGAAACTTTGAAATAGCAGTGGAGCTATACAGCCTAATCAACTGTAAATTTTTGTCATCTAGAAAGCCGTTGATTAAGTAACATCTAGCAGAAGGCCAATCATCAATGGAGCAACACTGGTCAGACAGTAAAGAGAGACAGTATTACTAAGACTAAGGAAAATTAGCAGTAAATCTGTTTGAAAGCAAGCAACAGATTTATCCTTTTAAATCTTTAGTTTTCCCAGGTCTCTCACCACTCAGTTTGCTCGAACCTTGTATATATATTTTTTTCTCCCCTTTCAATAACTTTGCATTCTATATGCAGAGGGAAATATATAACATGGAAATGTATTTGAGATTTTGATTTCCCAAATACAATCTTAGTTCCCTAAGCTCAGCTCCATGAATTACTATTTGGGAATTTTAATGGCTCACATAAGTCAGAGAATCTGTACAAAATTTATAACGTTGCAGTTGAGATCAGAATCTTAATTTTATCTTACTAAATTACATTTCATTAACCTAATTAATTCTTGGTGCAAAACAGACTGTAATAGTCTGTTTAAATGTATGGTCCTTTTCTCCTCTTGTGGGAGACAACTGCAAAGTTAGATCAAATATAGCTCTAGTTAAGTGACAAAGACAAAATGTACTTGCATTGACCTTTAATGTAGTAATAAAACGTATTCAAGCCACTGTATAAGGACAGAGCCTGAAAACCATGCATGCCTGTATCTTAGTCTTGACTTTAAAAGGAGTTTTGCTTGACCAGGCCCAGGGCATTATTCAAAACCCACTGAAGTAAGGAATACTGACTTTAAACAAGCTTTATATCCATCCATAAGGCAAGATCGTGCTCTTTTAGTGACCTACCTTGGAGTTTTTCCATTGCTATAATATTGAAGAAGGTATAAAAATGTGCTTAGGTAGATGAAGGTACTCTGCTCAGAGGAAGGCAATAGTTTTTGAGGCACACAGAGAAGGATGTAAGCGGCCTTCACTCCACATACACATTGATTTGTAAGGAAAGCATTGAGCTGGAAGTGGGACCTATGACTGATTTCCACTTTTGAGTGCCTGCAAAGAATTGGGAAGCTGTCTGAGCACAGAAGCATGGTCTGTCCTAAAACAGAAATTGGAGGTTTTGTTTTGTAATGCTACGTGTGATATTTAATCAGGCATTAAAGAGTTAATTTCCTTTTAGCACTGTCTGTATATTAGAATAACTCTCTATGCACAACAGACAAAAATGTTTCTGATACAGTGCACTGTTAAAGAGCTGTGTTTGTGCTGTGGATTTTAAGTAGATGTCCTCACTGAGTTTCCTTAGAAAGTTCTTAAAGTCCAGGGTATTGTCTCAGGTTAACAGGTCAAAAAGGTAACTGGTTTTGACAGTTCTTCCATAGGAATCACACCTACTATATAGATTACAAACATGCATTCTGATTTTAGTCAAATCAAATGTTTTTAGCTATTTCAATGGCCTGAAGAATTTAAACACACAGAGGCAGCATGAAACTATACAGGTACAAATCCCCAAAACTGAGATAGTGACAGGAAAACACTCAGGCCTGTTTTCCAATACTGTAACCTTTCTGAAGTCACTTACGTATCTGCAATTGCGTCTAAAGGCTACTTCCTGCAGTGTAATTAAAAGTTGGTTGGCATCCTCATTTTATACAAGTGAACACGTTACATGGGGTGTAAATTGAAGGAGAAAATCATAGCCATATTTCTTGAATGTTGACAGACATATTTCATGTGTACGGGAAATGTGAAGAGGTACTTTTGGGTCCGTGTCCAGCCGAAAGAGTTCCCCATGCAGGAGTACCAGCAGGATCCACTACATTGAAATGAAAGAAGACAAAGGATAACTATTCAGCATTGTACTCTTTTGATGCTGGTGCACGTACACACAAATGGGATTTCCTTTTTAAGAAAGGTGTTTTCAGCTTATGCATTTAGAAATGAAAGGATTGCCATAATTAATTAAGGAAAGAGATTTTTCCTTTGGAATGTGAACCAGGAGACCGAGTTATGAACAAGGATATTTACCCCAGAATGTCTGATGTTGTGCTTGCTTTAAGATGCAAAACCTGTGGATTCCAACAAATGTCAGAGTTTGCAACCTCTGACTTTGGATAAATGAAACAGGTGCCTATATTTTTTTCTCATAGAGATGGTATTGTTATATCCAAAATATATTAAATCTAAGTATCCACAATAAATCAGGGCATGATCAGGAAAAGAAACTTCCCAAGTTACAGCACTTGGGATTTGAACGGCAGCCTCTGAAGATAGTAGGAATTTTCCAGGGTTAGGAATGCAGAATCAATTTTTAAAGTAGTTTCATATTAGGAATGAAATATTTCCAATTTTATGGATTATATAAAATGTTTAGCTATATTGTTACTAAATTTTTAGCTCCTTCAGGAGGGACATAGACTTATTTTTGTTTAACGTAAATACAAACACCCTGTTTGCCCTAGTAAACAATGAAGATATTGCTTGAACAGCAGTTGCCACTTTGTCCTTGTTTCCAACTTATGTCCACTTGAATCAGGCTTTAGCATCACATGGATTCTGATGTGTTGGTCTTCCTAATGTCTGGAATTCTTTCAGTTTGGCCTGAGAATACAATACAGAGCCCCGAATGCGTCCCCGGCCTGGTCCACGCAGCTGTTGTTAGGAGGAGAGCTAACCTACTTGCTTCTGGGTGGCAGGAGTGCTCCTGGGAGGTGTGGTCAGACCCAGCAGGCAGAGATCTGTCTCGCTACACTTGTTGATTCGTGTTTGGATCTGGACCGTATTGTTAAGTGATGTCTGAGGGTATCATTATTCAC
>VZTL01015353.1:2457-14143 GCA_013400535.1 Scopus umbretta
AAAACAAAAAAAAAAACCAAACACCTGTGGTATAGTATAAAAGATCCTGGACGTGCAGCAAGGAAAGGATAAATGAGGTAGAAACCCAAACCTTTGGAATTTCCTAACTCTGATACTTACTTGCAGTTTTGATGTTATACTAATGCCAGCTTCCCAACACACACATGTAATTTGCATTATACAAATGCAAGTAGACACGGAGTCGATCATACACATACTCACACACTGATACACTTTGATTTCTACTCCAAGCCATGTTAGGATTCCCTACACCAAACGTAAGCTAAGCAGGAAGATCAACTGAAGGGAGAGAAAGCTCACTTCATAGCATTTTCTTCCATTGTCCTTTTAACCTGGTGTTATCGGATGAACAGGGACTGTTTATTAGAAGGTTTTTCTATAGTGTTTATCATAATGAAGGCACATGTTATGACAAATATTACTTACAATACAGAATTTTGAAGTATATCTGAAGAAGGTTATTTGCTTTATGCTCACTTTGTTCATAAATAGAACTCCATATTCCTGGACGTTCAAAGCTAAGGCCACAAAAAAGACCCCCATAAAACAAAATACAACATTTGATTGCCTACTTTAGTCCAGCCTTGTTGTTTCCTTCTAAAATCAACAAGAAATGAAAAGGTAACATGGGCCTTCATAACAGGGACAGTTATACTGACAGTGGTTCTTCATAACTGTTAAATATCCCCCTCGATTTTCAGTTGCTCATGTGTACCAGTGATGGTTTCTCACATGAACAGTTTTAACTAAGCTGGTAAACTCATTTGTATGAGGGGGGTTTTGCAATCCCTCACAATCTCGCTATAGGGAATGTGAAATAAATGAAAGCTGGGCTGGTAGGACCCCTAGCTTCACTGGCACAGTGGACAACCAATCAAAAAAAAAAATCCACCCCTGTTATCACACATACTTTTAAATGTATAAAGGTACATAATGGCCAAAAGACTTCTACAGTGGTCTTTTATCTGTTAAGGGACAGCATCACAAATGATATTGGCATGGCAAAAAACATTAGACAGAGAGCATTGAGGAGCAGATCCTGCACAAGATGACTATTCCCTGCCCCAATACTCTTTGTTGGTTTTTTTTTATCAAAATGAAGTGTCTGACAGAGCATTCTCTCCCTTCCACCACCATGCTCTTGCACTGTGCTGAAAGGTGCCGGCATGTGCACATAGCACATGAGGTCCCCAGTCCACAGGGTGCTTCAGAGGGGAACAGCACAGAGTTAGCTTCTGGTTTCAGGAACAGCCCTTCCACTGGCATGTTTAGTAACCTTTCCGGACACACAGTTTGTGTGTTCAGATAGGAAGCTTTCACTTTAATGTATAATCTATGTAACAGATGAAAAAATGTGCTCTGACAAATTAGTCTTGTCAAAAAACAAGAGTTCAACTATTGGGGAAGGAGGGGATACATCTTGCAGTACACTCCTTGAGAGAGTTTAAATACTGTATGCCAGAAATTATCCTCTTTGAGCTTTGCTGACCTTTGATCTGAAGAACTCATTGGCTTTGCTGCTCCAGGGAATTACCCTTTGAAATCAGTTACTCATTTTGGAGCTCAGATGAAATGGGGAAATCTGGTGATCTCATCCTGATGTCAAGTTTCATTCAGCAAAGAAAAGTGAAATCAAAATGAGGAAACTTTAAAGGGCAATATGAAGGTATTAAAATAATATTTACGAGTGATCTAATAATGTGTCAGTGCATATATCCTCGTGTGCCTTATCCAAACCCAATGAACATTTAAAAATGCATACTGGAGTACAACTGTTTTGTCTGAGAAGAGAAGGATAGGTGTTTGGTATCTTGTTTCTATACTTCGTTTTGGCTATTGACATGCACTCAATTTCAGGAAGGATACAAATACATGCTGAACCTACTTATAAATAAAATGAGAATGTCTGCTTGGGACAACAGAGATCCACCAGTGAGCCACACGCCAAGGTTCAGATATATTCACAATGTGAACTTCCTTTCAGCTCTGCCAATGATATTAAACTAGACTAGACAAGATTGCTATCTCAAAGGAGTGTGGAGAATTAATAGACTTGTGTTTCCAAAGTCTAGGCCATCAGAAATAGGTCCACATACAATGTATCATGTGTGCAAAAATACTTACTTACCTCCCCACTCAGATAACAAGTCCTGACAAAGAGAATGCTCTATATAGATGAATATACAGAGAAACCTTCCCTTGTTGTGGGAATCCACAAATGGAGGGGGGGGGGGAGGAGTATATTTATTGCTTCTCATGGGAATAACCATATGCTCTCAAAAACAACGTTCCCTAACAGAATGTTTCATGAATTGAAATACTGCATATGTTTTCTTTATGATGTTCTCTTTTCTTGTTCATTATTAATGGTCTTGTATTCACTTCTATAACCTTAAGACACTATAAAAATGCGTCTGGACAATATTTGAAATTGGAAAGACAATAAAGGAAAAATATTAACTTGGAAAAATTGTGAAATACCATTCTTTCATGAAAAACAAACTGACTGGCTTAAGTGTACTAGCAGATGTTTCTCTCTAAGATTGTTAATTACTACCACCCAATTGCTCATAAATGAGGTGGGGGAGGAAGAGAGGGAGAGAATGAACACCAGTTTAAAGGTATTAAGACTCATCCATGAAGAATTAAGTCTTTTTTTTCAGGGGTTTGTTCATTCCTAAGAAAAGAAGGGGGTAATAATTCCAAATGCTCCTTAGGAATCACAAAAAAAATCCCAGAAATGAGGTAAAACTGATTGCTGTGCTGCATGTATTGAATGAGCATAGAATACTAAGCTTCAGAGAGCCAAACCATTCTTCACTCACTTCCATCCTGCATCTCAGAATAAGGGGGGGGGGAACCCAGAGAGCCAAAATACAGCTGCAGTCAGGTTGAAAAGTGACTGTTTAAACTTTCACCCTCACTCAGGTGGCTTGTCATTTCAGATTTCTCAAAGTCTCATTCAAGCAAAGCACCATGCTCTTTAACAAATGATCTTCCTTCTCAAAGGACAGTTTCACTCTGTTTTTCAACTGTACCAAGCATTTTAATCAGATGGATTAAGAGAATCTTGAGGCCTGAAACAAAAAAAGGATGCAACTCTGATGAATGTTCAGGTCTTAGTTACAGCTACAGCTACCATGTCCAAATCTGTGCAGCAGTTAGAAGAACTCGGGCTAAAGATGAACTAACTCAGAGCCTCTTTGGGATGACGGCCATCCCAGAAGGTATGTGATGGATCACAGGGCCTTAACTCAGAAAGCAGAACTATGGGAGAAGCTATGCAATTCCACAGTGATAAATAATGACTGGACATTACCATGACTACTACCTTAACGTCAGGGTCACTACTGTGTAATTTTTGAGCGAAAACAGAGTAAAGGTAAAATTGGAGAATTGACAAAAATGCCACCTATGGAAGTCAGCATCTGGCATAGATGAAACCAAACCCTTTGAAGTGAAATATTATTAGCCTTCCCCTCAAGTTGGATAGACTGGATTCTACTGCAATTCTTTAAAACTACTACCAGAAACAAAGGGACAGAATTATCTGTACGTGGGGAAAAACAACAAACCCCACGCTAGAACCTGAGACATGTGGGGGAGTAGGATAAAAGGAAAATTAAACAATGCACAGACATATCAAGACAAGGAGATGAAGTCATAAGCACTTCTGTAACAGCTCAAATTGAACTTCAGTAGCGATATTGGACTGGTGGAATTGAGTGTCAAAGAGCTGGTCCAACCAAGCTGAGTAGTAAAATTCCTATTGACGTCAATAGGGTAAGGGTTTCACTTCCAATTTACAGATCTAGCAGACACAGCAGAACTTAAAGTCAGAGATTATGAGGACCAAAGGGATAGAAAAAGAATTAATTGTGTTGTTTTTCCTGAAGTCTCTGATGTCTAAATTATCTGGTTCTATCAACATATTTTTCATTGCAAATC
Source organism: Scopus umbretta (assembly GCA_013400535.1). Classification (NCBI taxonomy): domain Eukaryota; kingdom Metazoa; phylum Chordata; class Aves; order Pelecaniformes; family Scopidae; genus Scopus; species Scopus umbretta. The sequence continues at coordinate 6,427 of VZTL01015353.1, forward strand.
AGGTTTGACAAACATAACTGACATTCTTCACTGACTGCACGACAACAACCACAGCAATAATAACAATGTTTGAAAGTCCAAATTGAGAAGAAGTCCTTTAATTAACAATTACATTCACATTCAGATTTCACTTTTAAGTTCTCCTGGAGGCCATGGATTAAGAAATACCACCCCCATTAAGCACACATTTTGGTTTTATTCCACAGAGTTGATTGAAATACATCCCCAACAGAGAAAACTTTGCTTGAGCAAAGGCCCTCTTCTCCAGCGGCAAATGAACGTAGGCAGAACAGGACCAGGAAGGGAGTAACATTCCTGTTCCACAGCCACCAGAATAAGCACATAGAAAAACAGGCTCATCCTGGGTCAGTGCCAAAAGCATGTATTCAACTTTCTCTGGCTGAAAGCTGAAGCTGATGAATTAGACACACCCTTCAAAACAACAAAGATCAAGCTGCCTTCTCTGAAACTTACTGTAGGGAAATTAGTTGTCCATTTTAAGTTCAGCGGGACAAGTCAAAACCAATTTAGCAAGAGCTGTACTGGTAGTACTTTGTACTAGTCCAGGATGGGTATTTCAACCTGAAAACATGGAGAGAAGTCATTTTCTTCTATTTCACTGTTTCCTGTTGATGGTCACAGCACTAATTAAAGGTTCAACTGCCCACTATGGAGTGGGAAAAAAAAAAAGATTCAAGATGTCACAAGGCCTACTGCCAGCACCCAACCAGGGGGAGACAGGCACTGAACAGAGGGGTAGTGAGGCAGACCATGTGATGGCTTACAAAAAACCCCCAACAAAAATAGATAACCAAAATACATTTTAAACATTCCAGCATCAGATTCTAACTGACAAGTCACCACTAGGACATTTGGGAATTGCTAAACAGAAATTCACTTAAATGTTCGGACAACATTTTCTCTCCTGAATAAAAAGTAGTCAAACTCACAGGTCTGTGCAACATCACCTCCCTTAAAGCTTCAATTCCTTTCACCAACCCCAATAATTTGACACATATAAGTAGAAGTATTTCCAAGTCTTGATACAGAATCACATGATTCTGTCTAGCTCTAGGTCTGGCATCTTTTTTTTCAGCTGTTCTATGGGTGGAAAAATTTTTTACTGTCTCCTTACCTAAAAAAGATTTGTACTAAAGATGCAGATACAAAGGACAATACAGTCTCTTTCTGCTAGCTCGGGCGTAACTCATACATGCTTAAACACTAAACCTAGATTTCTCACACTCTCTCTGGAGTCAGTTTGCTGAAGGGAGAGTTTGCTGAAATTTGCCAGATTATGATTCCCTTTTCCAATTAGTTCCCCAACTGGCTGTATTTCATCAAGAGCAACTGCCAGATTAAATGCCTTACTTGACCATCTTCACCCAATACACTTTGATGTTCAGTTCTCAAGCTTCAAAATACCTTTTGGATGAAGATCAGACAGCACTAAACAGAATTACTAATTAATTAAGCAAAGTTAAAATTTAAACACTGTTTGTTGTGTTAGCCAAAAGCCTGAACAGAACAGTCTTTTTTCCCTTCCTCATCATAGATCAAAGAAGACCATTTCTCCCTCCCCTCCCCTATCTTAAAAAAAAGGGGGAGGGGGACAAGGGGGAGAATCTCCATAAGCTTTGGTCAGAGTAGTTCAGGATGATACCTGTACCAGCAAGATTTGTGTTTGATCAGTTGGCATATCAAAAGCCACATTAACAGAATGCAATCTGCTATAACTATCTGTATCATTTAACGTGGGTAAGTACTTCTTAAGTGAAACTGTCACTGTCATATGGACCACTTACCACTTTCTAACAGCATTATGTGTCCCTGGAGCTCTGAATGGGCCTGCAAAGTGTTGAATTCTGTTGCTGAACAGTGACAGATGGGGACACCAACTGATCTTTTGTAACTTAAAGCAAAAGAAGAAAGACCTCGCTTCTCTAAAGATGGCCATGCACTGATTTTGGTTAGTAACTGGTAACAACTTCTCTTTTAAAAATCCCTTCTCAGTGTAGTTGCAGATATGGGTGTTCACATAGGATTTTCTGTCTTAATTTTTCTTTGCCTCTTTGGATTTTTTTCCCCTGAGATTCACAAGAGAAGAAAAAGAAGAAAAAACCCCAGCCACTACATAACCCTTTATTCAAATGAAGGCTGAGTAGGTAATGTTATTAATAATGTAGGCTTTGATATCAACTCACTCCCATCTAACTTAGATGTTCAATGGGAAAATCGTGTTTCCACCACCTTTGCTACAATAACGGGGCCTCTAAAGGTATCTGAACTGTAAGATTCATTTCATCAGAATTGCTTCCCACGAGGAAGAATGTCACTCTGACCCTCACAAACCTAGCCTTTTATAGAGAGCAATGTTGTGGACCTGTACTGTAACATTACTTTGGCTGTGACGAATCAGTTTCATATCCAACAACTCTCTCATACTTAATATACAGTGGCAGGTTCAGTGTTCCCATCCTCAGAGCCCTATATCTTACTCTGAGAGGTGGGGGAGAATGGAAATTGACACAACTGAAAAGTAATATAGTGACTAACAGTCCAGCATATACATGTGAACGCACAAGCATACATCTCTTTCCCTTTTCATATTGATACATGGAGGAGGAATGGTACTAAGGTGATACAACATCACAAATTGCAAATCATGCAGAGAAACAAAATTCATCGAGGCTTGACCCCACCACCTTATTTGAAGTCTAGAGGGCACACAGGATCTCATCACAAGAAATGATTCCCACAGAGCAAACGCAGGTAACTGCTCACCATTATTAATAATTCTAATACAGCCTAAAGACCACAATCAGAGATGGAAGCCCGCTGTGCTATGTACCGCTCAAAATGGAGAAGAGGAGACGGTTTGGGGCAGGCTTACTGGAGGAGCCAGCCCTTCCTATTGCTCTAGAGAGCCCATGTGTTTTGCAACTCAAGAGTCAGCTTCCCACATGGAGCTATCCCTTTGGTGGAAAACCCTGCAATATCCTCCTAGACAGTGCCATTGTGAATTTTAGTTCCAACATAGCATCTTGAAATCTGGGTGGCAATCACTACTTGCTAGTGGGTGCTGGGCAGCCGACCCTGCAGGGGCACCGGCAGCCTGGGACAGTGCTGGCAGGTGGGTGCTCAGTGCAGCTCCCAGAGGGTCCTGCAGCAGACACAGAGAGCAGACTTCGAGCAAGGATTTGCCAAGAATATCCTTCCACACCTGGATGGTTCCACTCTCCGTAGTAAAGGCTCATTAAAATAACAAAACAAAACAAAAAAAGGTCTGCAGCACTACACTTTAGCTTCATGCCTCCAAATCCTTAAGAGGGACTCTTAACTCCCTCCTAAATAAATCTTTTGTGCAGGGAGTTCAGGGCTGCCTTGGCTCCCCTCGGCTGCTTCCCCGCCGGCACTGAGCCCTGCGCACAGCCCCAGCTACAAGGCACAGCAAAGCTCTCCGCTTCTCCAGAGCCCTGTGAAAATTCCTTGAGTAGCAGCTCTTTTACTTCTGGATATTTTGTTTTACAACTACTATTCCTTCGCTCACTTTTTGTTACCTTCACAGTTTTAAATCCTTTTCGGTACAAAGTTGGGCACTTTGTATGACATATTTTACTGGTGAAAGGACCTGGATTGCTGGATCAGATTTATAAAGCAAGAAAAACCTGATTACTAGTATTTTTGGTCTTTTGTAGGCTGGGGGTTGGGACTTTCCATCTCACAAGAGCAGCTGGACTCCAAGCTCTTTCAAGAGCAGAAATGTTGCTTCAGGTTCATTTCCACAACCCTGTAGTGCTGCATTTATTATTTGCTTTTACTCACAAACTAGTTGTGGTTACAAAAAAAAAAAAAAAAAGAAACAACAAAAAAAAACCAAAAAAAACCCTCTTCCAAACAAATGACACTTTATCTTTTTCTCCGCAGGAGAATAAGGTTGACTGCTACTTGTGCTTTGAGGTTTGGATATGATTGAGATGAAACATCTGTTAAGAAAAAGGGGGGGTGGGCTTTTTTCTGCTAAAAATATCAGGCTTTTTTTTTTTTTTCCACCAAACTTGAAACATGTGATGAAATTCAACTTTTAAAATATAACCCTGGAGCTACTTGAAACTATAAAAGTCTCCTCAGTATCTGAGGCAAGTCAGAATTTCCACTGTTCAAGCTGGGCTTTTATGAAGAGCAGACTTTAGAAAAAGCTGTAATCTGTCTAGGTAACAAAGGGCACTTGTTCTGCCTGGTGAGGTAAAACTTTGGGTTTCTGTAGCTCCTGCAGCAGAAGTGGAGTTGAAGCACACAAAAGCACCCTGACTGATACACACTTTGAATTTGGAACAGCAACTGGCAAAAGCAATATGCTTTTCACTGAAATTGCCTCTATAAGTCTGCATGTACATGCTTGTGTATTTGTAAGGTTCAGCAGGATGACAGGTTGTTGTGTCTAAACTATCCAGCCCGAAGGTTCAGGCATCTATCTAGCTTTACATCTATAGCCGTCTATATAAAACGACGGCTCCTAAATTCAATCCCAGAAATGCAAGAACTATTTAATCCTGTCATAAACTGTATCCTCACATGAGGCACTCTGGGATATGAAATCCCTACAGGCAGGAGAGAAGGGCCTTACAGGAGAATGCACATGGGATCTAAACAAAAGCCTGTCGCAGAAAGCTACCAAAAACCCAGCAAAGGCAGCACTCTGAAACTCGGTTGTCTGGCTGTATCAAGGTCAAGTCAAACACAAGAGAACTGGCAACTTAAAGAATATGCAGGAGTTGCAGCAGGACATGTTGCCTATTAAATACAGTATTCAAGGTTTCTAAAAATGAATGTAATGTTTCATGTAAGGGCAAGGGATTTGAAACAAATATATTGTCTCCTAAAATAGCAAGGGCCAAAACTTCTTTCAATTGCAAGAGCAGAAAACTGGAATAATTCCATGAACACCAGCATGAGAGAATTATCTGGCCCCAAATCTTTGCCTGGAAATATGCTCTAGTTTCACATAGGTAAAAAAAAAGAGAGTCACAAGAGAGTCAGAGAAGAATGGCATTTTGACTCACTTTTCAAAAACCTGTTTAATAAAACCTCCACGAACTGTGGTCAAAGCTACAAGAAAAATAACTGGTAATAATCGTTGCTGGGAAATTAAAAGTAGAAAAGGACCTTTGTTCTTCAAGTAGAATAAATGAAACCACTGGTATTCATCATGTTTCCAGAGAGATTGTTTTCAAACTCCTGACTTGTTCCCATATTTCATTCTTTGTTCTTGGTGGTGGATGTCCTGGGGCAAAGTTCAAGTACATTTTTATACTGCTGCACACATACAGTAATGCAGCTTTATCTCTGTACCATACACATTAGATCAGCTGTCTCTCACAGATAGCCCTGAGTCCATCAGTTTGCCAAGGTATATCTGATGGTAGACCCTGCCTCCCAGAACAGTCACCACTGCAGAGGCAGGAGAGCAGGACAGTTGGATGTGGCTAGCCGTAACCCAGCCATCCCTGGGTGGTGTTAAGGGTTTGACAGGTGTACCCACACAGTGGGCAGCTGGTGCAGAGCTGTACACCAGCCTGCATTCCTGTGCACTCAGTGTGATTGTTGCCCAGCCTAAGCTAGATGAACAGCTCACCCAGATATGCCTACACACGCTGCAGTTCCTTCCTCTTCTGAATCACGTTGACAGCCCGAGGGAAACACCAGTGACCAACACTGATTCAGTGAGTCCTGACTACTAGAGGCCCAGCCCTTCCAAACCTCATGCACAGAGCACGAGCGTCGTGTCACTGGCACCCATTTCTTACCCCTATCTCAGTCCTGCTACATGGTAGCTTCCCTCAGGCTTCACACGCTGGTGTGAGCAACCAGTTGGGTGCCATGGTCTTCTGCCTAAGCGCTGCTGTGATGCTTCACTCACCTTCAGGATGTGGAAGATATATGCAAGAGTCCTCCTCCCTTTGATGAGATCTCTCTAAGCTATGTACTTTTGCCCTTTGATTACCCTGCTTCCCACACGAACCCTGACCGTCTGCCTCTTAATGCTACAAAAGAAGCAGCTTGAGAGATTTGTATGCATAGGTTTTCAGCAGCTCTATCCACAGGTGACTTTTTGCCTCCTAGTAAACTAGTTCACGGCTACCCCAGAACTGAGAGTAAATGAATATTTTTATTGTTAATTGATTCTTTTTTTAATGACCACTCAGAAAGAGCGTTAGCTTGTCTGTGAAAGAAGGAAATGTTGCCAGTCTTAGGAAGAAGAAAAGAGTATAGAAAAAAGATATTGTTATAAACACCAAGCATGCATATAATATTACAGCTTTCCATGTTTAAGATGTTCATAAGAATCAACCCCTTGCTTTCTGAGGCGCTTGTTCACTTCCCTTTTCATTACTTTGGTTTTCTACTGATTTTTTTTTTTTTATACGTTACACACAAGTTAATATTTGGCTTTCTTCAGCCACCATAAAGAAGGGAGATCACTTGTAAATTGAAAGGTTTTCTTGTGTACTATACTTTGAAACCCTCTCTCTGTCATGTTGTCAGGGACAGACATGGATACAGGAAATCCCTGGCTCCATTCTCAGCTTTGCTATGGTGCCCCTGAATGAACCAAACATACAACTTGCTTGTGTTCAGGAATAACAACTTTCCAGCAGTGTAGAATGACCTGAATACAGAGATTGATGTGAAACCATTAACTTACAGCAGGTATGATCTTCCTAGCCTAATGCAGAGCATTAATAACCCAGAACAAAGCTCTCAAACCACAGACAAAACACATCATCTATCAAAAACTCAGGCAGCACCAGCAGGAGCTGGTGGGTTGTCAGCTCAAGAGAGCGATACCCTACACGCCGGGAACAAGCATGGCACAGGCAGCAGAGCACATACCCTCTGCACAGCAGCGACTCAGTGCGAGGAGGAAAGCTCACCCTCCGAGGTGACATAACAGAACACTTCTCACTGCCTTTCTGTGCTCCGCTTGCCAACATGGGTGGGAGCTGTGAGACACTGTAAAGGTCCATTTGGCAACACGTGGAGACCACAAACTCATTACACACAGGCCAGGGACAACCATTGGATGGCAACAGTCTTTCATCACTGCTGACCTGGCTGCACTTGAAACAGTAGCTCTAGAAGTAAAAGCTTCTGATCCAAATACCAACCCCCCTCAACTGGAACAGCTAATGTTAAGAAACACTTGTACAATTTTTTTTAGGTTTTTTTTTTAAAGAGCCTTATGCCATAAGATTTTCCTCCCACTCATGGCAAACAGCCTACCTGCTTCGTATAATTTCCTGGATCTGTGTATGACCACAGGAAAACTTCTGCTAATCCTACCAGTCTCATGTTCTTTGGTGACTTTTATTCTAACTGCCAAACTAAGCAGTTTTCTCTTGGCACTCTCCACTACTCCTTCCCCCCGCCATGTTCTTTGGTATCCCTTCCAATTCACAGTAACCAGGTTATCAGCTTCCAGCCTCAGCACGGACTAGCTGTTTGTCAGATAATAGTGGCTGGTGCCAGGGGGTCACCCTGAAGCTGACTATTTTTCAGAGTTGTTTTATGTCGTATTGAGTAGTAGGAAAAGGGTAGAGCAGAAACCTCTTGACAGCCAAAAAAAAAAAAAACTCCACAGCCAGTGAGATGATCACACAGCATATACTCAGGCATAGCAACTCTATGGTAAGTGCACAGAATCATAGAATCATAG
>VZTL01015354.1:0-10512 GCA_013400535.1 Scopus umbretta
AGAAATAGTGTGGCCAGCAGTACCGAGGAAGTGGTTCTTCCCCTGTAATCAGCACTGGTGAGTCTGCACCTCAAATATTGTGTTCAGTTTTGGATCCTCAGTACAAGAAGGACATTGAGTTGCTGGAGCGTGTCCAGAGAAGGACAACAAAGCTGGTGAAGAGTCTAGAGCACAAGTTTTCTGAGGAACGGCTGAGGGAACTGGGGTTGTTTAATTTGCAGAAGAGGAAGCTGAGGAGAGACCTTATCGCTCTCTACAACTTCCTGAAAGGAGGTTGCAGTGAGGTGGGTGTTGGTCTCTTCTCCCAAGTCACTAGTGATGAGAGGAAATGGCCTCAAGTTGTACCAAGGGGGGCTTAGATTAGATTGGGAAAAATTACTTCACTGAAAGGGTTATCAGGCGCTGGAATGGACTACCCAGGGAAGTGGTGGAGTCACCTTCCTTGGAGATATTTAAAAAATGGGTAGACGAGGTGGTTAGAGACATGGTTTAGTAGCAGACAGGTACAGCTGAACTCGATGATCTTAAAAGTCTTTCCCAACCAAATGATTCTGTGATTCTATGATTCTGTGAAATTGTCCTTCCTTCAACGTGTTAAAACATGATGTCTGACAAACACACAGAGGTATGCACACATGTGAGTTGTTAGTCACCTTTAGATCCTTGGATTGGAAATGTTTGGTTCTGTTACCTGGGCAACTGGAACACTGGTTGTCAGGGCCCTAAGTGTGGCTTCTCCAGACAGCAACAGTTTGTGAGCTGTGTTACAGTCACTTCAACCCACAGCAGTCACTGCTGCCTCTGTTATTTGTTGTTCTTCTGCTGGATCTGGCATTTATGTTGTTATTGACATATGCTATTTTTAATTCCCTGAAGGAAAAAAAAAAGAATAATTATTATAGTTCAGGAGATTTTTTAATGTAAAGTATTGAATACTTAAAGATATTACTTTTGTTAATTATTAGGATATTAAATGGATTATAACAAAAAACAAATGTATGTGTTGTTCTAAATTATGTGAAAAAGGAAGTTGTGTGAAAACTGATCAAACATCTATATTTTGCCCTTTAGCAGTAATGCTTATATCCAGCTGAAAAAAATCAATATTATTAATTATTAACATTTGGCAATTATTTAATTATTAAAATAATAATGATGATAATTATAATAATAATGATAATTTTTCCAGGTTTGGAAACTAAACTAACAAATTTAAATCACTTCTGTATGGTGGGGCTATAAAATGTGGAACAAGATCTATTCCAAGGGTCTCTTATTCCTTTGAGTACAGATCAATAAAGTATTGGGAAACTATCTCCTGATATTACTCTAGTGTAATCACTGATAAAAAATAAGTGACCTTAGGAACTGAAGGATTAATCCCTAAATAGTTTCTTTGTTTATGTATAATTCTAGTATTTTTATGGGGTACTTATGTTGAAATAAGCTATTGCAGTAGCTACTTTGTTGTGCCCCTGGTTTGCTTAGGTTAACCTAAAAAGAACTTTATAAGCAAGTCATAATTCATGGTGTAAATTATCTGTTATAATTTATATCATGGCTCTCTTAGATAAACATATGTAAACAATTTAGATAATGAGTACAGGAAAAAAAAATGTTGTAACTGTACAATATGCCTGACACTCTGTCCTCGTTATGAAGGCTTAGGTATCAAAAAAGTTTGTTCCAGAACCACATCCTTCAGTTACAGCTAATTCAGATCTTAGGCTTGGATGTGTCTCAGTCCCAGTGGTGCATTAATTGTCATTGTTTGAGAATATACACAGTTGTCCTTACTGGCTTGCATCCCCAAATAAATTAATTCTTCAAGTTTGACATTAGTATGCCTGAATATAATGAGGTTCAGGTGCAGTTTTAAACCAGAAAAGGACCATACAAGTTAGTCAACAAAACAGTACAACAATACTCAAAATGGTCTAATGAAAGGCAAGACCTTGCAACAGTAGGAAAAGAGAATAGATACGTAGGTTGTATGCCTATATTGCTGTCTCTGTTGGTACTGTAGCTCTGTACTGTCTTTGGTACTTCATGGATTGCCTTCTGTTCTTGCTTCAACTCATATGGGATTTATTACTGCTCATATTCCTAAAGTCTCCTATTTGGAAAGATTTTGGAAACAACAATTTTTGCTTAAACCATCATCCAACAGGAATAAACATTGGACTTGTCCAGCACAGCCATCTCACTCCAATTGTTCTGTTTCAAATTTAAATTGTGACCACATTGGAAGGCTCTGGATAAATGCCCAGGGTTGGCACAATTCACCCATTCTTTTTTGCTCTTTGTACAATGAAAACATCTCTCTGCACTCAGCGAGCACTGCTGGTAATTCTGACAATGATCAGACTGCAGCAACGTTCACCTTATCTGATAAAGCAATGATATCTGCAAAAAGCTCTCTAAAACTTGGCTTCATTGAACATTTCTTCAACCTAGACAGTAAGGGAAGTGGAGAGGTCCAGCCGATGTGGTAGCAGTTACCTATTCCATTTCTCCCAGGTGTTAGCTGGTCCAGAGTTAGGACTCTGGCCACCTTTATCCTCTTTGGATAACTGATTTAACAGAATGAGATGAGCACCTGCTGGTGGGATTTTATTACCCCTGTAGGCTCCGACCTTGGTGTACTTGGCATAAATATTTGTGTTTCAGCCTGATTTTGAAAGAGTTTGCAGAACAGCCCTACATAAGAAAATGGGGAAGAATGTGATATAAAGAGTAGAATATATATTTTTTCTTTTTTTTCTGACTCATGGAGAACAAGCCTTATGAGGAGCAGCTGAGGGAACTGGGGTTGTTTAGTTTGAAGAGGAGGAGGCTGAGGGAAGACCTTATGGCTCTCTACAACTTCCTGAAAGGAGGGTGTAGTGAGGAGGGTGTTGGCCTCTTTGCCCAAGTAACCAGCAATAGGATGAGGGGCAATGGCCTCAAGTTGTGCCAGGGGAGGTTTAGATTAGATATTAGGAAACATTTCTTTACTGAAAGAGTGGTGAGGCATTGGAACCGGCTTCCCAGGGAGGCTGTGGAGTCCCCATCCCTTGAGGTTTTAAAAAAACGTGTGGATGTGACACTCCAGGACATGGTTTAGTAGGCATGGAGTTTTGGGTTGATGATTGGATTAGATGGTCTCAGAGGTCTTTTCCAACCTTAACAATTCTATAATTCTATGATTCTATGAAAACAGACAGAGAGCACCAGCCATGAACTTTTAACTGCTGTGTTAATTCTCCTAATTATAACTAGAAGCATAATTAGCTAGAATATTACCCCACAGAAGTGTCCCACCATATTAAAGGTTTCTTTTTTTCATTCAGTTTAATCAGTTTAACCTTAATAATTCTATGATTCTATGATTCTATGAATTTAGTAGTTAGACAGCTACAATTTATGTTTAATAATTTATTTAGTAAAATTAGGAAACAGCTTCAGGAAATGGTATTACAAAGATGGTTCAATGCATGTGTTCAACTTTGCAATAATTATTTTAATTAAAGAAACAAAAGGTAGGATCTCTGCCTTCATCTAAGTTCTGTAAAAAGAGTTTTTAATAAAGGAAACCTGTGATCTTATGTCATGATCATGGACAGAGAGGCCAGCTGGTCACAGTGACTGCATGTACAGAGAGTAATCATTTGGGTAATTTTATCGTTTCTTTTTCAGAGCTCATATTTAGTTTGTAAGAGACCATGAGCCCAGAAAGATGGCTTGATCTAGTCTTCCTAAATACTGAAACTCCTAACTGAATCAACATTGGTAGGCATTACTGACCACTTGAAAACTCCGGAAATTAAGGATTAGTAGGCTTGCATTTGAAGGCCCTTGTGAAGAACTGCTGCCTGCTCTCTTGGGCGAGAAAATGACCATCAGAAGCCTCATTGTGGTGTTGGAGATGATCACCATTACTCTGTGGAGTTTGTAAACTATCATTTGATCTGCAATAATGTTAGGGGAAAGCGTGTATCTTTTAGGTCTGTCTGTCGCTAAGGTAAGCAATATCCATCTTCTAAGCCCTCTAGTCCCCCATGATCTACACCTATGATATTCTCTCTGGGCAGCCTAATATGACTTTCACAGCTGTATGGAGTAGAAGAGACTGCTAAACATGGCCATTGATTAGAGGTTATATTACTCTCTGATCTTTTAATTACTTCACAACCACTGTAACTTCTGCTGAAAATCTAGAAAAATCCCAACAGCTAAATAATACAAAAAGCACAGAATGCTCCTCTGGAAAAGCTCATATGTCCCTTTCTTTGTGGGGAACATGGGCAAGAAAGGAGTCTGTCTGCATAAGCACGATTCTTTCATTTCAGTATGTTCTAATGATTCTTATCTCTTGACCAGCATAAACTGCTTGCTGCATTAGTTAACATGTGTTGCATTTTTCTTTCCCAGATCTCTCCCAACCACAGAAATCATGTTGCTGCACCATGATGGAGGTGTGCTCTGATGTTAGGTCCTTCTGGATTTTTTTCTGGGAGCTTTCCAGTGTCTGATGATTTGTGTTTGTAAGTATTTGCCAGAGTAGCCAAAGAATACTTATGCACAATGTCAGCCCTAATCTCACAGGGAGAAGGTCCTGTCAAAGATTTTGTGCAGCTTGACCTAGAACACACAGCTATGACTAAGAGTAGCTGTGGGCTGGCTCTTGTCTCCCAAGCACATGCCTGTGACTTTTTTTTTTTTTCTTAGAAGAAATACACCTCACACTTTTGTTTGAAGTCTGCCTCCATCACATCACTTGCTATCTCACCTGCTGCTTCCTAGAAATCTACAAAGCGTATCAGCAAAGCACACATTTTACATAGGTATTTACCAGATCCATGACTTCCTCCACTCATAGATCCTCAGTCCACCAGATTTAAGTTGGGGGATTTTTGTAGTGACTAAAGCAAAATATATGGGTTTTAGACACAGCATTTAAGGTTAAGGAAGCTGCAGGATATGCCTTCTGGAGGACAGGGTGAGATAAGGAGACATCTGGCATAGAGTTTGTCCTCATTCATTTCACAATTGAAAACTTACCCTAGTTCCTTTTTTCTTAGTGAGGAAAATATTCCGTTTGCCCTTGAGTGACACCCAGGAATGAATTAACGTGGTGAAAAACTGGTACTCGTGCACAGTGGTCCAAAAGGTGAGTAGTTAACCATCTTCTGTGATAGGTTTCCTATATGAATAACTGAGTAGCTGTTCCCTTCTGCTTGACTTTTAGAAAAGTAACAGGTCCTCCATTCTTTCAACCAAAGGTTGTTATAACTCTGTAGAGTTATAACAGAGATTGTCAGCATGATCCCAAACCAGTTGGGTCATAACTTGTTCTGGAAGAATGAGGTAATTCTGACATTTATCAAGGGCACCTCAAGACAACTGAGCTCAGCTGATCAGCTGATGATATTTATGAGGAAAAAAGCAATAACCTGGACAAGTATTTTCACTATCTGTGAAAGAGTGGTTGCAACAATGGCTGATGATGCTGAAAATTGAATTAATCAGTGTAGAAATGCAGAAGTGCAGTACAGAAAACTTTGTATGCACATCTCCAAGGTGACTAATGTGTCTTTATCCTAACTTTGTGTTGTGGTTTAGCCCCAGTCGGCCACTAAGAACCACAGAGCTGCTCACTCACCCTCCCCTGCCCCAGTGGGATGGGGGAGAGAACCAGGGGAAAAAAAAAATAAATAAAACCCGTGGGTTGAGATAAAGGCAGTTTAATAGGATAGCAGAGAAAGAAGGAAAAAAAAAATAACGATAAAATAATATACAAGACCAGTGATGCACAACGCAATTGCTCACCACCCGCTGACCGATGCCTAGCCTGGCCCCGACCAGCGATCACTGCCCCCCGGCCAGCTCCCCCCAGTTCCTATACTGAGCGTGACTTGGGCCAGTTTGGGTCAGCTGTCCTGGCTGTGCTCCCTCCCTGGAAGAACATGGGAAGCTGGAAAGTCCTTGACTAGTGTAAACACTACTGAGCGACAACGAAAACATCAGTGTATTATCTGCATTGTTCTCATACTAAGTCCAAAACACAGCACTATAGCAGCTACTAGGAAGAAAATTAACTTTGAATTAAGCTGAAACCAGGACACTTTGTGAATGGCAAGCTGTACAGTCTTCATCATCTCCTAGTTTGTATTTAGTGAAGCTGCAAATAAATTGATTGTCATTGATCATGACAGTTTTTCACAGACTTCATTTCAGGTAGGCAAATGAAGAATATTATTGGATAGCTTTGATCTACAGAAGCTTGTATTTATTAATGTTCTGGGCACACTAAAGCCTCCCTTCAGCCCCAATTTCTCTCTTTTTTTTTTTTTTTTTTTTTTTTAAACTTTTTGGTGTGTGGCTCGGGTGTGNTTCAAACTGTTGGTGATGTGGCTAGCGTCTGGTATATTTGAGGGCAAACATTTATTTATGTCTTGGACTCTGTTTCTTATTTTATGGGGGAAATTGCCCAAAGCACTGGGTCAATACCTACAATTCTCAGCTTTGAAGAAATACATGTAAATAAATATTAAAACAGGAATAAGATCATACTCATTTCTAGATTGCCAAAGAGATATCAGAAGGTAATAATATTCAGTCAATTAAAACTGTAAATCTACTTTACATGAAGCAACATAAACATGAAAGTTTAAGATGCATCTTGCATTCTTACACAATATTACAGTATTAAATTTCAGTAGCACACATTATTAAATATTGTGTTTTCCCAGTGCACAAAATTCTTTTCCATAAAATGCAATGAATATAAGAAACCAGAAGTCATTACACAGAGATAAGCAAGACTGTTTTACTTACCAGTGAAACCAGGAGCAAAAAGCAGATCATGATAGTCTTCAGAGCCTTCAGTCTTGATCCTTTTGTAAGATAAACTCTCTTCTCACTTTAAGGTGAATTGCAGATCCTTCAGAAGATTTTGTCCAAAACTGGTCATGACATATCTTACCAAAAGATTGTTGACAACAGTGTATAAAATATTTAATCAATATGGAATCTAAAGACTTATGCATCTATAAATCAAGCCATGTTAACACAAACTTTAGAAAGAAACACAAAACTTATTAATTGAACTTTGTTTAAAATAATGAAAACTTCTCCAAATTTTATTGTAGGATAATGGACTGATGAAGTTCTTTACATTAGAATTATAGAAAGTAAAGTATAGCTCCTTATGGTGTAATATGGCCTTTCATGCAAAATAAGACTAATACAGATTCCCTAACAGTTTTACAATGACTGTAAAAGCCTTATATGATGTATGGCCAAGTTTACTCTGTAGCAAGGACTCTACATTTGACTCTGCACTCAGTTTCATTGAAATAAATCAGGAAAAATATCATTCAAGCTACATTAATTTCACTAGTCAGCCAACACTCTGCATTCCGGCTCAGCTCAAAAAATCGTACATTTACAAATCGTAAGATTATAAAAGGCACAGTAAGTGAAAGGTCAATCTAGCAGCATTACCTCTTACAGGAAAAATACTCACAAAGTCAAATATTATTAGAGAGCAAGGCAGGTTCTAAATATGAATTTTGCCTGTGAGGAACAATGGAGGTATTTTCAGGGAGCTTTACTAATCTACTGCTTCTATAAATATTCAGTACCTTATTGTTGTTAGTAATGTATTCTTGGTGTTAAACTTAACATTTGCTCAATTCTTTCTTCCTCCATTCTCTAGCTTCTCACTTCTCATTAAATAGTATTTGAATACCTCTCTTTTAGCATTTTCTTTTGCAAATAGCATGACACAATGTAGAACTTCCTTGGTATTCTAATCAATGAGATGCAGGGTATTTTACCAGCACAGAGAAAACCTACTTTAAATTGAGAATTATTGTTAGCCTCTTCATCCTTACTGTTGAACTATGCAGGCCCTTATCACATTAGTACTGCAGAGCCTAGAAGAAGGGTAATTGCATCATCAGTCTCTCTTGGTCTCTGCCTTAGCCTTTTTAACATGCTCATCCTTTCCATTACTTCATGATTTCATTTAATATTCTCCTGGGTTAGAATCATATCAGCAGCAAGAACATGCTGAATTAACAGTTGCCGTATGCTCTACTGTAGAATGTCTTTCCTGTGGATTGAACGGCAATTGACATTTTTTTTTAATATACACCGTCCTTTTGAACTTTTATGTCCAAATATATGGATATTGAATTTTTATTTTAGACTTGAATTTAAAATATAAACAGGTAACATAATCTTGTCTTTAATAACATTACAAAGCATGACTGTCTATAGAGTGTAATCGTTTAGGTACCTAGTACACTTGCATTCCCTTCAGAGAATTCAAGCTATATAAAGGCCCCAACATTGTGGCAGTTACATGCATGCATGCTATATCTTTTTTATTTTCTTCTATTACATTTTTTTTGACTGGACAGATAATGCAGTTGCTGAAAATGAGAAATGCTGATTCTTGCTTCCAAATTTACATTGGCAACAGATGGAATCCCTGCTTTTCATAATTTCAAGGGTAGTGGGTACATGTAAATGTAGTGAAGCTAATTATTAATTGATGCTAATCTTTCCTTTTTAATTATATCAAATCTATTTTCAGGTGTCTATGCTTGTGATAATAATATTTTAGAAAAGAGATACATAAATTAAAAAAAAGATAAAATTGATTTTAAAAAGACATATGAGAGCTGGCAGAGATTGCAAGTGATCTGCCATTTTTATCTCAAATGTCTCTTGCTCCCTAATGGTGTGTATGTGTCTCTGTATAGATAGACATAGATATTTTATAAAATACAAAAGTTCTGTGTCTATAGGTACAAAGCCTTACTCAGGCACAGTCCCTTTGATAATTACAGGCAAGAAAATGAACATCCAGATCTTAATGATAAAAATAATACTTTAATTCAAGTCCTCTCAAAGGTCAAGATTCTGTCACTAGTACTCATAAAAAGTCTTTGAATAGTTTTATTTCAATAATGGGACTACTTACAGAGCTGAATACTGTCTGTAAGAGGGGAAGAAAAAAATCTAACTAAAAGACCTTTAAAAATATTTGCTGTTGGGATAGTCCAGTTCCCTAATTTCATTACTTTTTTCTGAACTTGGTACTCAGACAAGATGAAACCGATTCCTGAACAGCCCAAACAATGCTTTAGGAACCAGTTCAGGTTCCTACTTTTATTGGAATGTTATATACTTCTTTCACTACTCTGATGCTGTCCTTCCATGTTATGACTTGCAGTTGCAGCATTATTTCTTCAGAAAGTGATGGAGGGAGCAGGATAGAGGTAGAAGCCAGGCACTGTCTGCTGCATGAATCTTAAGGGAACACGTTACTTCAGGGAGGAATCCCCAAAGACCTAATGTTTCTGTAGCCAGCCTGACTTTTTTTCTTTAGCTTCACAATTTGTCTTTTGGGAGAAAGAGGGAATATGTAGCAGGAGGTAGTAGGACAATCCTCTAGGGAGTCATGTCACCGAGGAGAAAGCCAAAGAAAGCATAAATATGTTGTGAGTTGAAACTGCTAGCAACTAATACCAATGATTTTCAGATTCGTTTACTGACAAGCTGAATTTCTTTAAAGAGGAATGTGCATTGCAGTGGGGAGGAAAAATGTGTAGAAGAAAACTTTATATTCGTACACACAATGTAGTAATTTTTGTTTTCAGAGAAAGACTATAAAATAATTAATTTAATATCATTGGCACTACTTTATGTTCACACAAACAAAACTGACACTACAATAGATCCAGAATTTTTAAAGTATATTTTCATTCTTTGCCTCAGTAATGTTTTTAATTTTACTCTATTTTACTTGGAGATAGTACTTTTAACATCATTGTTTATTAATTGTGTAATTTTAAAATAGCTTGAAGATTACACAGAAAGATTTCTCCCAAACCCTAAATTTATATGATATTTTGAACATATAAATTTGATGATTGAACTTTAACATTTTAGTTTAATACTAAATCAAGCCAACTTAAATTTCACAAAACTTTCTTCCAGCTATTTTACCAAGAAACATAATAAAACAATCAATTTTGTAGCAAAGACTTATGAAGGTAAATAATGCAAGAAACTGTATTAACTATAAGCTTGTACGATCATTTCAGATTTTATGATCACTTTAAAGTAGATAAAGTATTTAGATATGAGCTGACAATGTGTGCTTGGAGCCCAGAAAGCTAAGAGTGTCCTGGGCTGCATAAAAAGAAACGTGGCCAGCAGGTCAAGGGAGGTGATTCTCCCCCTCTACTTTGCTCTCGAGACCCCACCTGGAGTAACAGCTCTGGAGTCCTCAGCACAGGAAAGACATGGACCTGTTGGAGCTGGTCCAGAGGAAGGCCACAAAAAATGATCAGAAGGATGGAACACCTCTGCTGTGAGGCAAGGCTGAGAGAGTTGGTGTTGTTCAGCCTGGAGAAGACAAGGCTCCAGGGAGACCTTATTGCTTATAAGATGGAGAGAGAATCTTTAGTGGGGCCTGTAGTGATGTGAAAAGGGGTAATGTTTTTAAACTAA
>VZTL01015359.1:0-22573 GCA_013400535.1 Scopus umbretta
TCTATGATTCTATGATTTTTTTGTGGGAAGTGTAGTGCTCAGAGGGCTCAGGCAACCCTGGGGCTTCGGGTGCCTCAGTTTCCAAATCACATCTCAAAAAGAGATAGGAGTTAGCCTCTGGTTGTTCTTTTTGCCTTCACCCCTTCCCTCCCATCCCCTTCCCCCAAGATACTACCATCCAAGGAACACTTTGTATGCTTCTGGAAATGACTTTAAAATATCGGGACGAGCCAGCTGTGAGTCTGTGTGTTCACTAGACAGGCTACAGTGCTACAGAGCAGATTTAGAAATAAATCCCAATGTACAAGTCAGCCAGCCACATACTGAGATAGAGGCAGGGCTATAAGGTAAACGCGGCTCAGCACTTTCAGGTACAGGATGGAAAAACGCCTTCTTTCTGTCCATAAAAACTATGTTCCCAATTTGTTCCTTCCCATGGGAAGCAAGGGGTAAACTCTGCTATATTGTAACCGGTTAGAGTTACAGGCAGGTAATGACAATGCAAAGGCAATTTTCCTCTAAGAAAATACCATCCCCTGCATCTCTGTGAAACTACATTATCCAAAGGACACAAGCCCTTGTACTAATATACCATCATTTCATTCAAGAAGGGTCTGATGGGCTTGATACAACCCCCACCATAGTCTTTCCTATTAATGCAAGATTTTGCCTTTAGAAAAACACTTAACTGCAGTATTTTGAACCCCGTCTGTATTATTATAAGGCAAGTCAGGGTATGATTGTCTTTCAGTTAATGATGTGGCAGGAGGTGGCTTTTTGCCAGGTTTAAGTTAGATTCCTTTTAAGTTGCAGCCTTTAAGATCCACCTGGACAAGCAATAATTAAAGGGAACAGCAAATTTAGTGTATTAGGAAGGGGGGAAATGATTTACTAACCAGGGGGAGAAATAATTTATTAGAAAAGAAAACTTTTCCTTTAAGCTGAGAGAGTCATATTACCTCTTTCACAAATCATTTGCTCTGTTGTTGGTAACTCACTTTCTAGCTTTTCTTCCTCCGTGAAAAGCCGCCTGCCCCACAAGTCTGCGGCTCTTTCTTTCCCTGGGGCACCATTCCCTGGCATACGGGGCCCATCCTGACATGTGCTTTCTGTTCCTCATCAAGATGACTTTCATTCTCCCTGCAAACCTATTTTGGGACTGTGGAGGGATGGAGAAGAGTGCCGAGGGAAGCGTTCTCGGACAGACCCTACGCACTCTCCAATGACAGCAATAATGATGGACACCAAGACGGAGCAGTCTGATGGAGAGGACTCCCCCGAGGCTCCTGTTCACAAACCAATCCAAAAATATACAGCTTAAGCCAATCGACTGAAATTGAAATGCAAGAAGTCGCAAACCAAATGGGAGGCAGGCTGCTGTACTTTCCCATCAGATGAGCAAGCAAGAGCAATATTCGAGTCATCCCAATTACTGTTTATTTCTTTAGAAACATTTTTCTGGAATGTATTATTGGATCTCTGCACCACAGTTATATGTGAGACCCTAGTGTCCATGACAATTAAAACCCCCCATGTTTATTAAAATTC
Organism: Scopus umbretta; assembly: GCA_013400535.1. Lineage (NCBI taxonomy): Eukaryota > Metazoa > Chordata > Aves > Pelecaniformes > Scopidae > Scopus > Scopus umbretta. The sequence continues at coordinate 1,549 of VZTL01015359.1, forward strand.
AGTCACAGTGGCACAACATAGCATGCAATTATAAACACAAAACAGATGCAACACCATCTTCTCTATAGTCAGCGAAGATTGCAATCTGCAGAACCATGGAAATTTGCGTCCTTGATTTAATGGTTTAAAATGCAGGAAAGCTGTTTACATTCACTGTCAAAATGTTTGCATTACATATGCTCACTGCCCCTGTAGTGGAAATATTTTTCCACTAACACTGCAGAATAAGCACAAAATGAAGATGCACCGCTCTTGCTAACAAAGTGCTGGCATAATGCAGTTTCACCTCTGCTAAAACATTTGCTAATGACTCATCACACTGCGCTATCTGTTCCCTTTACCTTGGATTGCCTTTTTGAGAAATTTAGTATTATGCACGTATTTTCAACTCCCCACTGATCAGGTAGCCTTTTGTACAACACTACAGACACTGTTTTCATGTCCTAGAAGCATTAGCAATACAGGTTTTTTTAAAGTCCTTTACTGCAAACTTTAGGTTACACAACTGAATTTGGAAAGGGTGCAGGCACCTTCCATGGCACATGTTTAGTAGGCAAGCTGGATATTTTAAATTACTGTCTTCAGTTAAAAGGTACAGTGATGATTTTCAAGTGGCTGTACCCTTAAACCAGAAAGGATTTAGGAATACGAGTCTCAGGAAGAGTCAGTGGCATTTTTTTAAATCTCCAGCTAGGACATCAGTGAACATGCATTGCAGACATATAATATTCTGCTACCAGAAAGTCTTCTAAGTGCGTATCTAGATGTACAGACACAGTGTTGGTAATGCTTCAGTTCATTGCTATGAAAATCAGAGTTTCTCACAAGTCTGCAAAAATTCATTTAATTTACATTGGCACTGTACAAACTTGCCTATCTTTTCTCATGTTCTTCTCCATTTCTATGGGACTGTTCCCAAGGTTAAGCGCATGTGCAGACCCAAAATCAAGGTCATAGTGGTTTATACTGGCTGTAGAACACGGCATTCAGATATTCTTATTATATGGCTGATTGCAAATAATGTCCTTCTATAGACAAGCAACTGGTGCACCAGTGCACCACAAAAGGCAAGTATATTCCATCTGAAGTATACCAGGTTCATTTATTTTTGTTAACTATAATTAACAGGAATTGCTGATACATTTGTTTCATCTTGTGCAACTAAATCGAATGTATGAAATACATAGCAATGATGAAACCTTACGCAAGAGTTTTCCGCTGTTAAACCTTATCAGGAAAAGTACATTATTTGGTCAAATGCACACTGTGAAAGATTCTTGCAGTTTTGTTTGCTTAGCTTTTTTACTGTGCAGTTTCTTTGCTTTTAAAGAAACGGAAGATGACTTGCATCTGAGCATGTTGAGTGAATTCTGCAGATATTTTGGCTGCACTAAAGGCTTCTCTTGACTATGTTAAAAAGTTTGTTGTCAAGAATATTTACTAACACATTCTCAAGCCGCCTTCCTACAGCCAGCCAGCATCTGTTAACAACAATTTGCCTTTGGTTAAATACAAAAAAATAAAGCAAACAGTGATTCATCCTAGTTAAGCCAAATACTACTTGACTGGAGGAATCTCTCCCTACCTGGTTTGATTCGGATGCTGCAAAACCAGGGCCTTGTGCCTGCAGCTTAGAAAATTTGCATATAAGTTTAGAGGCTTGACAATACTGCGACAACTTGGCGTTACAACGTGCTTAAAATGTATTATCCCCATCAGTCAAAGTACAAGATGGCTAGGATATGTGAATGGTTGCTATCCACACATGGACAGCAACATGGATTTCTTCCATAATTCTGTTTAATAGGAATGAATCAGGCTTTCTGTCTTTACAACTGGGCATCCACACTATGTGTTTTCACTGTGAACAGATTCAGTTAACAACTCTAATCTGTTCCTCGTGGGATGGAACAGAATATTTTGGAGACTTTTATTCTCCATTTCTGAAAGTATCTAAACAATGTTCAAACACACACACATATTCAAAAATGCATTTATTGCCTGCCTGCTGATGCTCACGTTACATGAAGATGGCATACTTGTATTGAAACAAACGTGACTCATATTTGAATGGCACGTCCACACAGAGTAACGTATTTTAACGTACTAAAAATGCAATCCCCAGAGACAAATACATGGAAATAGATCTTCAGCTGCTCAGACTGCTTGTCCGTTCTTCTACATTCAAATGAGCCACTCTCTGTCCTGACTGCCTTGTGATATTGCTTGTGGAACAGAACGGGGTGTTTTCAGAAAGTTTCTATTCCTCCTGTATTCAATCGTTCAAGGCACTCACTCTCTGAAAGAGAAAATAAAATTTTTTTGAAAAATTATTCACTCATTTCTCATACTGAGATGTCATAAATTACCGTACGAGCCTGGGATTATTATGTGAGAGTACTTTTGAGTTAATCACCTTCTGACAGATCACAAACAGACCTTTTCATACAGTGTATGCCTAATTTCTATTTGCAGCATTTGTTTTCTCAGAGCTTTTCCTCTTAAATATGGGAAGATGCAAGGACACACTAAAAGAGCATGGGTAACATCTAAGAAGACCTGCACAAAATGTCTAAGATGAAAGCTACTGGGTTTGCCATTTTGCCACAGACTCAAGACTTAGAATAGGGTCACTAATTCTGCAGCCTTTCAACTACTCTCAGGGTGATTTATAGGTTTGTGCTGAAATGCTATAGCAAACTTAATGGTTTTGCATGGTTGAAGCATGAAATAAGGTGGAACCTGAGTGTTTCCAGTGGGTGTAGGCTTGAGTTTGGGAGAGTTTTGGAGTCCAAAAGTTTAGCTGAATTGCTGAATTCTGAAGCATATACTTGCATAAGCACTTGGCAAAAAAATTCTAATTAATGTTTTTTCTGCAAATGTTACAAACTCAGTAACATCAAAATGCTTACACTCATACCACTTTTATTTAATTGGCCATTCTAAAAGGAATCCAAAAAACTCAAAGGCACTTCTTCTCAACAGTTTCTTAATAGGATGTTTCACATCTTCTTGCTCGAAATGTCCTTTGTTTCTGAGAGGATCAAAATCAAATGCCTTTTTGCATTTCAAAGTTAGCAAAACAGTTCATGAGGCCTAAACTTGTTTGTTTGTTTGCTAGTTATCTTGCCCAAGGTCCAGGAGTCAGGATCCTCTCCTAAGGAAATTCCAGAAGTCCTGGGCACAAAAGTCATGCTTACTCTTTCTGGATGATAGAGTCCTGCATTCCTTGCATTACAGTGACATGGAAACTAGCTCAGTCTTCATCTTGTCTGCAGCTTGACGGTTAGGGGACATTCCTTATGGGGAGAGTTGTGAGTTCAAACACTCTGTGACCTAAAACCTAGTTTTTTTGTTCCTTGAGTAAGTCCTGTAGTCCTTTATGCTGAAGGCTGCTGTTTTCGCCTCCTCGAGTTCAGGTGTGTAGAACTCGGAGAGTTTCAAGTTTTGTCTGCTAGTCATACAGAAGTGTGAATCTGCAGGCTACAAAACTGCATCCTAAACCAAGAAAGAGGCAGGATTTGAGATTTCAGAGAGCTTTGGGATACAGAAACCTTTCCACTCCTTGGCTAGAGTTTGTTCACAGCCGTGAACCCTAGGAAGATCCGAGGGATTACTTGCTGTGAGGTGCTGCAACCCTTACTGTAGTAATAACTGAGACCTTTTGTTAATTTGGGCCTTGCCTCTCAGGTTGTTCCAAGCCTTTACCTAAGCAAAAAGTCTTTTAGAGCCCTCATTTGGAATTCTTGTTAGGTAAGGAATTGAGGATTTGGCCTATAATTTATTTGTGCCAGCAAATCCCTAGAGCAAACAAAATACTGACATCCAAACTAGTTAAGTCTCCTGCAGCTGTACTCTCGCCCACTTCACATCCTTTCCTCCTTCCCATGATTCTCAAGGAGTACAAGACTTAGAAATAAAAATATTTGGGCTATGGAACTCAACTGGATTTCCTTGGTAGCGTCATATAAATACCATATAAATACATTTTCCTAGTTGCAAACTTCTGTGATCTACCTGCTCATATATCCCTGAAGGCTTTTTGTACAGGCAGACCAAGGTCATGCAGACAGGGTTTGAGAGCAGCCTTTTTCCATCTATCATTGCGAGTAGAGATGAGGTTCCTTTCAGGTCTCCACACCAACAGTTTCCTCAAAACTCCAATTACAAAACTTTGTAGCAGAAACATCATAATTTTTCCTCCTCTGGTAGTCTAGTTTATTTATGTTCAATATTACATTTCTTAGCAAACCAAAACATGCAATCCTTCTGTACAATAATGAGGAAGAGAAATTTATGAATTTCATATGCTTAAGTACATTAATAAATAAGAATCCATTTGAAATGCCCAGCCAGATTTGTTGCTGAGTGTTTTTTATGCTGTAATGCAATTTTTAGTTAGCCTTGAAAGTTAGAGCTTGTTAGAACCCTTAAAGTTTACTGAATCCAGACTATAATCGCACTCTAGCCATAATCATGCCTCACTGATTCAATATATGAAGAACCAAGTGCTCTAAATAAAAATTCCCTACCTGTTCTCACTTCAAAAATTGTTTAAATTGACATAAGCAACCCAGCACTTTATAGGACAGAATCCAGGGATCGCAAAAAATAGCTCATGGATAGTCAGAAAGGATAGAGGCTATATGTGTTTTAAAAAGTAAGAGCCAAAACAAGAAAAAACCCCTGTATGTTTAAAGCTGTAACTGTATCTATTTGCTTGATGGTTCTGCTGTAAATGCTTTCCGTTACACTCTACATAGCAACAACCTGTGCGTTCTCCCTTCCTTCAGGATGGTATCCAAGTGACAAGAGAAACTAGAGAATTAATAAAAATATAACAGGGATCTGATTTAAATGTCTCCCTTGTGTCAACCAAAATAATTTCCTTCCACTGCACAGAGTGGTTGTGATGGGAGACCTTTGCTCTAATGAAGGTGGAAACAATATCAGAAAGGAAATAAAGAAAAATTGACTACTGTGACATTTGAGCATAATATTTAAAAGCAGCGATGTGTATTATTGATCTCACCTGTTAATAGCAACTATAAATTTCTTCCAAAACAGCAATTCTGGAAAAAAAATATCTTCCTTTCTTTCCAGTTGTCTTGTTGAAGTGTTCATTGCAAGGATAAATTGATCCCAAACTAAAGCAACTTCATGGGTGCAGGGGGATTTGAGAACCACAGAGTATCTGGCATGATAGGGACCTTTGTTTGAACTTCAGAACAACTTTGCCTGGTGAGGTTTGTCTATTAGTTTGACTACAGATTTTTAGGCTTGATGACAATAAACTGTCACTTAATGCTGCTTTATTTCTTTCACCATTTGTTGACAGGGTCCAGGATTACCTTCAAGCACTGGGCAGGACACACACACACAATTTATTATATTGGTGTGTTTCTTTGAGAAGTGTAGGTAGAGATATGACAGTTTCTATGGTAACAACAAGACTGTTTTTATTACTAACAGAAAAATAGGTATTGAGATAACTTCTTGTAAATTGTCACTGCATAAGTTATTTCTAGTCCTAGCTATTGTTGTCAATTAATACACGTTTGATTTGTAAATGATGGGACAAACTTCTTCAGGAATTAAGTGCTTCTCAGGTATGTATGAGAGGTGTTGAGCTTCAGGTACATATTAGGAAAAAATGCTATAACGAGTCAGAGGAAAAATATTCTGCAAGGAAAGCTTTCTGCTTTCTTTGGGATTCTCATGGTAGTATTTTTGTAACGTGGTGATTAAGTTATTGTTTGTCAAAAGAACTCGCTGCTGAGTTGAAACATTAAGGAAAGTTCAAGTACACATAATGAAACGGCACTTTGATTCCATATGATGGTTTTGTTTTTAAGATAACATTACAAAATCCTACTTTTGGTAGGTCAATAACTGTCATGACATCCAGACATGCTATTGTCATTATTTATAGTTAAGCATGCCATTTCATAGGCAAAATAATATGATCAGACAAGGCTTCTTTGTGCTGCCTGAATGGGGTACAGGAGTTGCCCATAGAGGAAGATCCCAGCTGGGACAATTCTCCCAGTTAGAGGAAAAATCAACACATGGCTCACGTGCACATCTTTTTCACAGGAGCTCACATTTTCAGCCAGCTTGACACCTGATGCAGAGGCTCCTGTTTCAACAGCCCACAGCATCAGTAGGAATAGGGGCATGTTGAGACAGAAGAGGGAATGGTTGCAGTACTCTATATTCTCTGTATTATGGGTTGCATATCCCTCATAAATTGGGTCATTCATTCCTATCAACTCTAATTCATGTAAGCAGGGCACACATGGGTTCAAAGCAGCCCAGGTAGGAAGGCAACTTGGTGGTTTTCCTGACCTTTGAGCCCGTAATGTACTGTTTGATTAACATAGCCCAAAATGCAACCAGACTTAGAGTGATTTTACTCCCATTTTCAAGCCCATTGATTTGAGCAAGGCTTTATGCAGGTAACCTTGTAAATGGTAAGGGTAAGGTCTATAGCATCTCAAGGTTTGTAACCTGCCCCTTCTCACAATCTTGCAAATAATAATAATAGCCCGTCCATCCTCTTTTTCTTTACAAAAGATGGCTCCTTTGCCTCATAAGAGAAAGAAGTCCTGCCTGCTATAATTGAAGCAATGCCAGCTGTTTGGAGCTGCTGGAGACTGTAAACTGAGCAGCCATTATGTCTCAATAGAAAAATGTTTTTAAAAGTAAGTCTCTGTCTACGGATGGTACTTATTTGGCCCCGTTACAGTGCTCTCTGAAAAAAACATAGCTTTCAATGTGATAATCTTCTAGAGAGGTAAACATCATTATTTTACAGACACACAATCTTACAGACAGAGAATTGAGAAATTTTTGTCCTTATACTACAAGATTTTATAGGTCATGCCTGCATCCACACTTAATTTTGAAGCCAGATAAAATCCTGAACTTCTGTCAGTCAGGTTAGACCAGTTCTTCCAGCACCACAAGGCCTGCACAATACAGGTCCACTGCTATCACACTTGTGTAGACACTCCTGTGTAGACATTACCCGACCCTCTACAAGCAGTTTTTCATGAACAATCCCACAGTCACACTATCACTTTTACAGGATTTCATTAGTTGTACTTTTCAACTTGGATGTTTGGGAGTAAAGTCATGGTCAGTTTTGCCTTTGAAAGCCCCAGTGTGGTTTAGAAATTTTTTTTGTTTTTTTCCTGCCTTCATGAGTTCAGAATAATTGTCCATGCAAAGCAACTTGAACTTGAGTATTTGAGTGAACCAGTAAACAAAAAAAAACCCTACAAACCAATATCTGGATGCTTAGAAAAAATACATTGGAAAATGTCAAAGCAGACATGGAAACAAAAGAGGAACAGACAGTGGAACTACCACTGCAAATGTATTTGATGGTACTTTTCCAGCCGGACGGCACTTGGGGTTTTCAAGAGAATTCATGTGATGTTAAGGGAAGAAAAGCAAATAAAGTGAATTGAAACAGCAATATGTGAACTAAGATGCCATCCAACTCCTCCAATAGCAAGCTGAACTCTTTCAAAATACTACGAATAAAAGTTTCCAAAGGATGACATACCAGCAGTCATTATACTGTGTAGACAATTCCTTGTTCCTACTATGTTCCAGGTTTCAGCATCTTGTACTTTCTACTGAGACTTATGGCATGAACTGTACAACTGTCCTTCCCATGCATCACTAGCGAATGATAAGGAGTATTATAAGTACTTATAATGAACTCTGATGCAAATCAAAACCAACCAGAATTCTGGCATTTGTTTTTAGTTTGTTTGTTTGTTGAACAAGAGTCTCATATGTAGACCATATTTTTTCCCTTAAAATTGAGATATAATGAGTAAGTAAAAGATAAAATGAACAAGAAGCAGCAAATAAACAGCAGTTCCATGAATATGTAGCTCCTCAATAAGATTAAAAAGGTTCATAACAGTTATTATTGGCCAAATACCGCATGGTAAGAAAGCATCCTGCTGTCCAGCTCTTCTCATCACCATCAGCCACACAGGATTTGGGGAGGTTTTGATAAGTGCCTTTGTGCTTAGATTTCCTAAACCTTTCTGCCTCCACCTGATGGAATTTCTCTGCTTTATAAATACTCATAACCATTTTGTTAAACAACAATCAGCAGTCATAAGATTAAGGTTTTGAGCCCACTAATGTCTAACCTAATCATTAATCATTTCCACCACCCTTTTTGTCTGACCACTGTACTTTCTGCTTTCACCTCCCACAAGCACAGAGAATAGCTAAATCATTCTTCGCTACTGTCCAGGTCCTTATGAGCCAGAGGAATGAAAAGGCATGAGTCCTTAAGAACCACACAGCATTGCAACAACACCTGAACATCTGTATATAGGACAAAATGTCTTTTTGTGGCTTTTCAATAACCATTATAGAAGTATCAGTCATGGAGCTTCCCAGATTAATGAGCAAAATACCCTAATGATTCACCAGTGCCATTTCTGCATAGGTGCTCAGAAGGTCAAAAGAAAAAGAAAAAAAAAATCAAAGTATCTCCTAAATTATTACCTCAGGACAGTTCACTGAATCAGTCAGTGACTGATTCCTTCCCTGAAGCAAAGCTGTCTTAAAGGTTTTGGGTACCTCAGCGTTGTCAACTTTCTCTGTAGTTTTTCCTCAGACCAAACAGATTGACAGAGAGTAATTGAAAGGAGTTGCAACCTTCCTCCATTCCTCACCCCACTGTCCCTGCATTGCCATGCGAGTCTTGTCCTGCTGCCTTTAGGTGAGGAGGTTGGGCAGGGTCCAGTACCCAGCCCTGGGAATGCTGCCTTGCGCAGCTCAACACAGATCTGGCTGAATTAGGAATCTGAATGAAAGGAATTGGAGGACCTGACCCAAAGACCCTGCAGTTCTTGGGAGGAACAAAAGTTTCCTCATGGTGCAAAGCAACACTTCCCGGAAATAGCCCCATGACAGCTCCATGCAGAGATGGTGGGGAGAGGGAAGGCTGGTGCACCTATCTGACATGTCAGAAGGATCACATGCACCCCAAAACAGCAAAACCCAAGCAAACACAACACTGTTGCATAGTTAGCAACTGAAGAAACTTTTGAGAAGACACAGTCAGCAAGGCTACATACAAAGTCCAGCTGAGATCCAAGCTGTCATTTTCAAGCTCTAGACACTTCCTTGAACTACTGTAGCAAAAGTGATTAATCTCCTAAGACTGTTGGATAGAAAGGCCTGCAAACCATGAAAAACTAAGCAAAAAAACCAGGCATGCAGTGCACACGGCTGCATTCATCATGAAAGACAAGTGATAGTGAATAAATGGAACAAATTCTTACACTGCAAAAGAATCTCCAAAATTCCTCCTGTGAGAATTTTTGTAGTGATTTGAAGACATGATTACCTTTCTTTTGTCCTTTTTTTTACCCCAAAGCACTTCCATCCTGAAGTGACTTTGAATGGCATTCATATTATTTCCAGCTTAGGAGCTGGGGCAAACATTAGGTCCTGGTCCTAAAAATCCTTCTATACTTGGCTAGCCTCATAAGCACGAGTAGTAGTTCTGTCAGCTTGCAGGAGGTTTGACTAAAGGTTGCATGAGCATATATGTAATTTTATCCTTCTGTGAACTGAAAAGATCTGCTGAATCTTTTGAGGTTAGCCTACCCATAATAAAACTGGGTCATAGTCATCTCTTGATCAGCTATGCCATTTAACCTGGTGCATAGTGTTCTTATGATAGGATATGCAAAATCTTTATTTCTTAAACAGTCATTTGGACACTATATTCGTTAAAGGGAAGTTAGTATGTCATCTTGTTCTCCAGTTTTTCACGGGTCTTTTACCAGACTGAAAATTACACCTTACTTTCCTCCATTGTCTGAATGCCAAGCTGAGCATGGTTAATGCTGGTATTGCTTTGAATTATGTATGTGCTAATCATTACCATCAAAACCGGTAGCATTGTGGAAGCATGCAAAGTGGTACACTGCAGGTAGAGATATCACCAAGCTGTCAATCATTGCTTAAAGGCATTTGGTGTGGAGGCATTCCTGTAAGATGGCCACAATTTCTCTGCGAACAGAAGTAATTTCACATGGAGTAGGAAATCCCAGTTTTTCTGCTCCCTTCCAATTACATGTCACCTGCCCCAAAACCCTTCACGAGACCACGTAGAAACAGCAGTTGGGAAAGGTTTGTTTGGAAGTTTTGTGTTTTTTGCTGTTAACTTACAAAATCTGTGGGCTTTTTCCAGGCAGGATTTCTGGTTTTACTGATTCAAAAATCAAGTTTAGGAGTTTTCAAGGGTTTCTTAAAATTCTGGTTTCCAGACCAGTAAGGATCTTCCTCAATTGTAATTTGCCAAAAATGTGCTCTCACAGCTATTGAGTATCAGGAAATTTTGGTGTTCTGAACTTTGCTAAAACCTGCTTTTAAATTTTACGCACGAACACCGAGCGCATTACGATAGTTGCAGTCCCAAGGAACACAGCTTCAACGCGCTTCATTTTCAAATCCCACTTGGTGCTTCTCTCGACTCCTCATCCCTGTCTGTCTGTCTGCCTGCAGGAACCACCTCCTCAAAAAGGTTTGGGTTTGGATTCCTTTCCTTCCTTCTCTGAAAAGCAGCCTTGGGCCATTGCTGCCTTCAGAAGCTCGCCCCAGGATGGCTGCAATTCGGCACCCCTCTTGCTGGTTAGCAGATGCTCTGCTGGCAGCCGGCATGGGGCAGGTGGGGCTGGGCTTGCTCCCTTGCAGGCACTAAGCAGTAACCAACAGCAGCGGCAATTTATTTGCATTATGCTGACCCAATAAAGAAACCTGATCTTGACTCTGTAATTTGGAGTCAGTCAAAAGCAAGTAGGAAAATTTGCTGGGAATGGAAGAAACCAAACAGCAAACAGATAGAGGTGTGAGTGCTATTTTCGTTCATGATTTGTTAAAATAAGACGGACACCAAAGTAGCAAATGCAGTGCTGATGAAAACTTCCTCAAGGTATGACCATGGGGCATTTCTACAGCTCTTACTCAAGCAGTTAAAATTTGTCTCAATATGAAATCTAAGGAGAGCTCAGTTTTTATCTCTGAAATAGTTTTTCAAATTATCCTGGCAGTTTCGAAGAAATTTTTTTTTCTGTCAGAATACCAGAATGGCTGAAACCAGATTGAGAATAAAGTGCCAGAAATTCACTGTTTTCTCTCTAAACTAAAAACAAACAAATAAATAAAAGAGTAAGGCTTTCTGGGTGTACGGAATTTGACACAAAAGGCATTTGAAAGTATGTCCCAGACCTCGGCATTAGCTCTTGGCTTCTCTGCACTGAAGAAGAAAATTAACTGGTTTAAGAAATGCATATGAAATTTCCCATCTGGCTAACAACATGGATGTTTCTGCTCACTCTGACAATCTGAAAATGCTGCTGAGATGTTTTAAAGTCAGTGTTTATATCTAAAAAGCCAAATCTTCCACAGCTAAGGTGGCCCTCCCTGCTTCCCTGGGATATAAATTAGGACAATAAAGTGCATCTGAAACTCATTTTTAAAGGTGCACAGACATGTTATATGTGCTTTGATAAGTGCTCTTTAAAATCCATCTTCTTACGCTGATGCAAGTATTTCATTTCAAAGTTGTTTTTTTCCCCTCCATCAAGGAACATTTAATAATTGGGTTTAAAGCACATAAATCTGTTGTTTATATTTACTTGCTAATCAGCTTAGCATTGCTAAATACATGTGTCATGTGAAGGTATACTGCTACAATTCTCAACTTTCAAAGGCTTCAGGTACTTTGGAAAAACTGATGATGTTATGACAGACAGGTAAAAAGCACCATAAAGCTGTCTGCTAGATACAGTGTATGCAGAAGCAATTTGCCTTCTAAAACTCTGAACATGATATTCTCTAATATTTCCTGGCAGATCTTCAGTAGCTAGAAAATAAGCATTTCCATATGTAAGAAAATATTCCTTTGAAATGTAGATTTTTCTTTACAAGAAAAGAACACGGAGAGAATTGCATTTTTAAGCTAAGGGTTCATTATTATTTATTTTTCTGCTTTGAAAAATGTTGTGCATTTCCCATACAGCACTTAGGTGGTAATTGCAATTCTAGTATGAGCTAAATTACTCTTAACAAACCTCCTCGTTGTCTTTGTCCACTAAGAATAATCTCTCAATAAACAAATTTTGGCTAATACTTTAGCTCCCCACCGAATACTTGGATTATGTTAAAATTAATATACGGCAGCATACATTACTGCATTTATCTAAAATTTAAAATACGTTCACAACACTCTGTCTCTCTGTTCCAGTGCTTTTCTAGGGTGTTTTCCCCTTTAAGGAAAGCAGTTTAAAATGGTTGCTAGTCATCTCAGTTGCTGCAACCACATGATGCAATCTATTGTCAAATTAGTGGGTGGCAGCAAGTGGAAACAGATTTCACCAGCAATAAAGCCCGTCACATGATTTCATCTGTTCGCAGTCATACAATCTCTTAGCCCGTTCCTCCTGTTTGATCCAAAGGCCCTGTCCACATGGAAGCTGACCTTTGCTATCTTAAACGTGACTGCTAAATAACAGGGTTTGTCTTTGTGGTTGGTTTTCACTAAGTGGCGTTTTGGAAGTGTACAGGGAATTAAACCATTTAGCATGGAAAATTTTGCACATTTTTTAAAATGGGCCAAATGCACAGATGTTTTGCCAAGTCAGAACTAACCTTACACAAACTAGAAATAAAGTATTTGCAAAAAAGACCAAATCTAATTGAAGTCCTATAAAAGGTTATGCCTCTAAAAGCTGAGCCTCCTGTACATATTTATAGCATACAGATTAAAACTATAGCTGCAGTTGAAATAAAGTAATCTCTCTATCATTAAGTTGGCAGTAATCACATATGAATTAGCAAAAAGATGGGGGGAAGCAAAGGTGGAGAACAACTTGGTATAAAAATAGCTACAAATTTTTCATGTAAATAGAAAATTAAAATATTCCTAACCAGAAGCATTTTGTTTTTCTTATGGAACAGTGTCATAAGACTTGACTTCTAATTTTAAGTGCCATTAAAGTCACCATCACAAACTCTAAAGCCAATCAGGTGTTCTTGGTTCTTTCTAAGTTTACAAAACATCTTCACCCCCGCCTGGCCCAGTAGAGCCAACAAATTCCAGGTCCCAGGGCCAAGGTCTTGGATTTCCACATTAATCTTGTAATGATAATACAAGGGAGAGTGGGGAATGGGAAGCACAGACATAGCAGCGAAAAGCTTGGTAGAAAACCGTAGTGAGGATGACAGAAGACAGCGGTTTGCCCTACCCCTCTGTATACCGTACCCAAAAGCCAAATGAAGCAGTCACAGGGACTCAGGGGCTCTCCCACCCTCGTACTGCAGGCATTCTCTATTTCCCAAATGACTTGTGGAAGAGAGCAATTGTCTTGTGCACTAATAACCCACGGGAAAGGCCATTTGTCAAGGAGGACATGTTCCCCTCTGACATGTCAACACCAGGGAAACACGGTTTCTCATAGAACCCTGCTCAGGGCTCGGCCTTTAACAAAAAACCACTGCATAACTGATCATCTGCAATATTTCTCTACAATAACTATCTATCCCAGTTTGAAATGAGGACAAATGTAATGGTCTTTAGAAACAGCTCCCAGCACCCTGGATCACCAGCCGAACATTGATTATTCTTGAATAATGTGATTCCCAATTAATAGGTTGGTCAGTTAAATTAAACATAAATACTTGTGCTGTCAAATAACATTCAAAGACCAATGCATAAATTTTTCTGGAGAGGTAAATGTCACAGCCTTCTTTTTTGGAGAACTGCAAGGTAACGTGCAGATCAATAGGATCACCATTTCCTTAACAACTCTGGAAATGCTAGATACAGTGCACAGCATGTGTTTGAATTTCTCAGGCCTTACTCAAATCAGCTTTGACTACAAAAGGAATCTGACTATAAAATATATCTGACAACACCTAAGGCTGCATCCTATATAAACTCTTTCTATTGAAATTTGGTTCTCTTGCAGTGTAGGAAATTGGGAAGCCTGGAGAAATGTAAAGCACTGGATCTAACTGTCCAATTCAGAAAAGCACTGAAGCATGTGCTTAACTTTGCATGGGTCTTAAGCTCCACTAAAGTTAAGCACATGCTTAGATGTTTTGTTGGAATATCTGCTAGGTTCACTGCTAAAACTACTTTATTAGTGAGGTAGTTCCACGTACATAAAGCAATACAATGAACTTGAGAGATGGTACAGGACAGAAGTCCCTGATTTCAGAGTTAAATTCCCTCTTTTTGCATATGTGGTCATTCATACAAACAGATCTGTATTTAAGTGCATCTCTTTTCATTTCAAACATATCTGTATTTCATGTAGTCATCCTTGTAAACAGATCTGCTTGCAAAAAAATATTTATGCAAGAAGATCAAGTATTTGCACATCTAAGGGCCCATTTTGCATGGGCAAATAGTTGTTTACACGTACGGATGAAAAATAGGGATACAGAGATATGCAAGTGACTCTGAAATCTTGACACACATTGCCTTACAGGATAAAGCTGGAAGAAAGTCAACAGGCAAGAATTATCCAATTAAAAGTCCGCAGTCGTGTATGCATTTGGAATTAGTTCTAAAGGCTCCGCAGAAAGAATCTACTGCAGTAAACATTCATCGTCACTAATTCTGTCCAGATCCATTCGAAGCATAGCCCCTCCTGAAGATCCATTAATACGTTTTGGATTGAGAGGAAAATCAGCAAACCATTTGTTCAGAAAGTTTGCCAAAATCAGACTGATCTTGAGACACATGTAGTGGAAAAGTATCAGGACTTTATTCACTCTCAAGAAAAAAAATAAAACAGAAAAACAAAACTGCTGAGGATCTGAGAGCAAAATCTGGCTCTTGGTATTTTAAAACGAAAAAAATGAATATGCGCTGGTTGCTATAGAGAGAACCTCTTACTTTCAACCACAATTGCAGATGTGGCGGGGTTGAAGTGAATATGTATGTCTGATAATATTTAACAGCTACGTAAAAGATGCATAAAAGTGATCTGAGAAATTTTTTTCCCCCAAAAAATTAGATAATTGTGAGTTATGCACTGAGTGCCCAAAGGAATATAGGAGCATTCCACAAATAACTGAGACTTAAGTAACCTTAAACAGAAAGAACAGTTGGCCAAACAGTAGTGCTTGTTTACAGATAACACATTAAAAACAGTAAAATAAAACATGCATTAAACAATAGTCAAATGTAAAGAATTCACACATGGTTGCCTGATCTCTCTGTGTAGAAAGCCATGAAAGAAAGTCTGCAGACACTAATGAAAGGCAAAGAGGAGCACATCTTACCGCTTGGTGTAGTAAAGGAAGTTCACTGCCTGAGTATCCTCATCTCATTCCCCACCCAGCTGAGTACCTTTTTTGTCTTGTTTAAGTCCCTCCCGCCATAAATAAAGCTAAGTGCACAGGTCTTCCCTAGTACAACAGATAGCATAGCCTAGTTAAAAACTCCACGCTGTCTGAAGCTATTAATACTTAACGCTTAGATTGCAGTAGTACCGAGAGGCCGCTGATCAAGGACACATCATTCTAGGTAAAAGGCAAAAATAGGGGAAGTAACAGTCTCTGCCTCAGAGAGTTTAGACTCATTGATATAGCCCCATCAGGCAATTTGTGTACCATTTTCTAGATTTATCTTCTAGATAGTGCAGGACCGAGTACATTGTCAAAATGCTATTTTTTCAAGCCATTTTTATGAGAGCTTGGGTTCAGCTGCATTCTTCAGCACCTCTTCAAGCCCCTGTTGGTGCCTGCTGGTGGGTAGGAAGTGTGAGTGAGTGGGACCAGAGCTGGTGGGCTCCAGAGAGAAGATGCAGTGGCCATGCCACGTGGTCCAAGCAAGGCTGGCTCACACATGCAAAGCCACTGAATAGCCCACCACACAAAAATGCGCCCCCAAGCTTGCATTGCTCAGGCTAGGAAGGTGAAGACATAAGTTTACCTTCATAAATGTATCATGGGCATTAACATCAGGGATGAAGATGGGCTGCTGAAGCTAAGAACAATTTTAGCACAAGAAGAAATGGCTACTGAATAGCCAGGGGGTTTAGAATCTGTTTCTTAACCATCAGAGTAGTGAGGTTTTGAAGCAGCCAGCCTTTAGAAAGAAAAAAAGGGGCAAAATCCTTAGGTTTTTTTAAGACTAAGAACAATCAGTTCATGAAAAGCACAGTGTGCTGTGACCACCTGGAACTGCAGAGAACGGGCCTTGATGAGCCAGAGCTCAGGTTTCTCAAGGGTATTCTCTACAGCATTCATGTGTTTATCATTCTCAGACAATCCGGGATTCACATGATGTTGACAACTGTAATATATTCTTTGTAAATTGCAATTGGATCTTTGAATCTCCAGACAGCTGAGAAACTAGTTTCTCTCACCTGTTTAATTAACCATGTCATGTTTTCCAAAGAGAATTAATTGTCTCAGTGAAGCAGTAAGGAGACTCAAAGGTTTGAAAGAAAAATAAATACGAGCATGCAGCAGAGTAAACATTTATCCAATAAACATTTTCACAGCTGAGTTTCAAACTTCTCATGTTCCAGCTTCTTATATTTTATCATCTCATCCCACTTGGTCCTGGCACCACATCTCTTTAAGATACGTCTCATGGGAAAACACTGCCTTGGTAATCAAAACATTTAGACTGTGAAAGAAATATAAAACAATTCTCAAGGAAGTTTTATGGCACAGCGACTGCTCCGAGACCAAATTGTAACTTTTCCCTGCCTGGTCCTTAACAATTGATTAATAGAATTGTTTTTGTATCAGGCTAACTCTACCGTGATCAAACCAAGTTTTGGCAGATGTTCCCTCTGAGTAGAAGCCAGTAACTCTCCTGGTGACAAGCGCAGTACATCTTTCTGTTCACTCTTCTGCCCCTGAGATTGGCTGTTGCTGTTTTCCACAGCCAGAGTTAACCCTAAAAGTCTCAATTTTAACCAAATTGAAACGGCTTTTTGGTTCTTTGTGGGTTTTTTTTGTTGGGTTGTTTTTTTTTTTCCAACTGCTTTCATTTCTGCTTTTACCACCATTTTTTTAGCATTACTCTGAGAATGGAGTAAACAGTTGCACGTGAAAAGGAGAAATGAAAATGATCTTCAGATAGCTGTTCCTACAGTGGAAAGCATTTTTAGCATTCAGCTGTGGTTACATGATGGAAGAAAACCTTTAGGGTATCTGTGAGATGGGTAAAGTGGCAATCATTGAAATGATGATGTTAATCATTGTCAATTCAATCCTGAGGGGGCTGAGGCCCTGAAAGTTTCTAGTTCTCTGTAACATGATTCCGCACAGAATGTTAAAGGGAAAGACCAGCATTTAGCATCTAAGCTGTGCAACCTCTTCCTTAAAAAAAGGAATCAGGATAAGTCATGAAAAATATACATGCATTTCAACGAGAAGAGTTTCAGTTTGGGGGCAAAAAAGTGTATTCTGTCTTTTGAAATGTCCTCATAATTTTGCAAGCTTCATGTTTACAGCCTTGACTATTTCTTAGTTCTTAGAAAAACTGTTGCATTACCTGCATCTAGAAGTAGGTTTTAGTGCTGGTCTCCTCAAAGTTTTTCAAGCCCTAGGTCAGATGTTCAAAAACTTTCAAGGTCAGATATTCAAAAACTAGACCAATATACCATAGCTTCAGTGAAGTCGATGCAGCTAGGCCATTTATCATACCCAGGTAAAGGTCCCCCCTTTGCTTATTTCAGCTCTAAAGAACAGTAAATCTCACAGGAAAAATAAGACAGCATGCTGTCAGATAAGTTAATTTTTGAAACCTGGTTATTAAGTATGGTTTAGATTTTGCATTAGTCAAACAAAACTGAGAAACACCTTCCTCTGCTTTGTTCCATTTTGGTATGGTTCAGAGTAAATCCTAAATCATTAATCAATGCTTTAATAATTACAAATCTGTATGTCCTTCATCTCACTTTCACTTCTTCCACTCATGCTTCTGCATATAAGTGTCTGTATTTAAATCTGCTCCTGTTTTCCCTTACTAGATGGCAAAATTCCTACAGCTGCACTTCCCTGGTTTTCTGAGCAGCAAAGGCCTGGCAGCCTCTGTGTAGTCCTGGGTGTCCAACCCATCTGAAATCAAGCTCCGGCTGTCAGAGGGCCTGAGCAACAGGCCAGACTATACAAATACTCTTGGAAGAACCAGCCCTTTCAAATTAACAGAAACGCAGAATTTCTCTTCCTGTGAATAAAGGAGGAGAGTCAGTGAGTCCAAGGAGCCGTTTGATTTTCTTTGCTGAATGCTACCCTGGTGCCTGGAGCAGCTACTATTCACTGACACGTCTCAAGATGTAGCACAAACGTCTCCAAACTAGCCCGGTGGGCAGTGTTGGAGGAAAATGCATTTACCCCATTTGTACTGTGTAGGTACAACTGGTGGTGTGGCTTGCCTGCTCTTTTTGAACTGGTGACTGCAAGGAGCAAGGCTATGATTGCTGCTTGTTGAACAGGTGCCCAAGGAGAGGAAGGCTTTTGAGCATCCCCACCTCCCCTCACTCGCATACCTGCTCCCAGGCAGCCACAGCCTGGCCATCAGTAGAAGCAATAATCCCTGCAGCATGAGAAGCAAGCAGGCTACTGAGCCTCGTGTGTAGCAGAGAGCCATCGCGAGGAAGTGAGTAAGTTTTGAAGATGTGCTTATAAATCATTAAAGTGACATGGTAGGGGCTTGGGGTTTGTTTTGCAAGCTAGAATGGGAATTGTAACATCTGTGTTTCAAAATACACACTCACACTTGTGCTCCCATTTCCTGTGGATGGCATCCGAATTTAACCTTTCATTTCTGAAGCGCAGTGTCTTATATTTATTTAGTAGAATAACAAACAGCCGACTACAGCAAATCCAGGGAGCTCTTTTAAAACTACCCGCTAACATCAAGTGCATTTCAAACATCCCCCAGCAACTTCAAAAATACACCACTTAACCTGCTTCCAGCTGTTTCACTTACTTCTCTTTTAGCAGAGCTGGCATATGCTCATCTCAGTCCTTTGTGACGCCCAAAGTCTGAAACCTGCCCTACCTCTGTTGTGTTGAACACTGTGGAAGAAGGCAGGCTGAGAAGGCCATGCTGTCAAGTTGCTTTACGGTTTCCCAGTGTGTCTTTGAGGGGCCACGTTATCTCCAACAACTGGTGGCCAGACACCCACGCACACCAACAATTACCAGGGCGCCTACCTGGTGGGAGACCATGATATACAGTAAGGGCCATTCTCCAGTTAGGTATACAAAATGGATGTCCTATCAGCCCACTGTCACAGGCACTGAGGGGGTTTCCTGCCTTGGGGAATTAAGACAGGTTGCCTGTTGCAGTCTTCGCTCATTTAAATTCAGGCTCCAGAGTCACTGCTGAAGGAAGGCCTGTAAGAGGTGGGCAATCCAGGTAGTGACACAAGTGAGCCTTGTTCTGAACAGCAAGGCCTTAGCTAAAAGTTGGTTCCCATGAATGGCAGCAAAAACAAACGAGGGAGATCTAAAGCCATGCAACCTCTTTAGGGGCTTACATATAGTGGCTGTGGGGACGGCTCCAGCTGTACATGGGAGGAATGCTCCCATGTACATGCTCATGTACAACTATCACATAACGAAGAGCACATGCAACCCCTGGCTGCAGCTGTTGAGGGTCTTTAATTTGCACCCCCCCTCCCTATACTCCCACAAATCAGTGCCTAGGTTGCCTGCAATGTAACGGTCTGGACCTGATGAATTAGGAGTCCTGTGCCCAGCATGTTACTCCGAAACACACAGGTGTGGAACCTCACACATCCCCTGTGATGAATTTTACACCTGATCCTGCTTGCAGTCAAGCTAATTCCTCGACTGCAATGTGTGGTGAAGATGCTGGTTGCTGCAGTAGCTGGGCAACTAATTCTTAAATATTTATAATTTTTCTTCTGGCTGCAGCTTCCTTCAGCAACTGACACAATGCACTGCTTTCTCTACTACAGCTAGTACCTTAGTGTTGGCTGTCAGCAGGTAGGGAGGTGACTGCTGATAGATTAGATTTTGATTCTTGTAGCCATTGCTGCTGGCCACATTTTGCTTCCCTTTCAGCAAGAGTTTTTTAATTTTTTTTTTTTTTTTTTAATGTAACTTTGAACATACAGGCAGTGTGTCATGAATCATGACATACCAGTTCCCATTTACCACAAACACCTACACACCAGTGTGCCAGTAACAAGAGCAATGTCTGACGGCCTTTCACTGCCTCAGATGGCACTTGCAAGGTTTGTGATTACCACAAGGAAATGGTGGCAATTCTATTCCATTAGCAGGAGCTGCAGGACCTTAGAAAACCTCGCTGAGGTGTCTAAGAGCATTTTTGTAGACGCTTCAGGACAGGCCTCCTTGCTTGCAAGCACTGGCCTGAATAACTAGGGGTTAATACAAGCTTTCTTGATAAATCTGGCCCTGGTGTTTATGCCAAGGGTTTCAGAGGGTGGCAAGTTTGGGGAAAGGAGGGGCTTTCCACATTGGTAGGCCCATCTGAGAACTTTTTAATCCTTATTACTGTTACACTTTTCTATGCCTGCCAGCCCGCAAGAAGGTTTGAAAGTCAGCCTGACCTCTTGTGTGTCTGATCTAGATCCAACGGGGAATGAGATCAGGGAGCTGTGAGAAGCAAGCTTAATGGGGAGACTGCTGCAAATGTAGCAAAACAAATAATAGAGGCTCGAGGTTTTTTTTGTTGTAGAAAATACGGTGCTATGGCTTTTGGGTGCCAAGAGGCAGTTCTTTTAATAGCTACATTCTTTGTAATGCTGATGAGTGGCAATATAGAAAGATGAAAGTAGGAGGGCATTGTATTATAGTCTTACATATATTATACCACAAAGAAAATGCGGTTGCTGGGTGGGGATTCTTCGTCCTCCTCCTGCTGAGCTATTCATACAAACTCTCCTCTGTGGATGGCAATCCCCATTCCATCTCTCCTAAATCCCAAGAGGTTTGCCAACTGACTTTC
>VZTL01015360.1:919-20435 GCA_013400535.1 Scopus umbretta
ACTGAATCCCTCTTGAAATGTTTTTGGTCATTAAAAATCGTAGTGAGCTCTTGGTGAGTCCCAAGAAACTGATCTAATCGGGCTGCAATTTGGAATATTACTTTCTGCCACCCAAACTTCATCCCCACAGTTTTATTTGCTTACAACAGTTTTTACTTTCTGTTCTGAACTACTGTATTGTGGTGCTGAATACCTCTATGCAGTTGCTGAATTTCAGAATGCACTCATCTGTGGTGATGCTTCATGACAGATATATTGTTTTGTAAAATGTTTTGGGATATGTACCTTCAACGTTTAAGATCCTAAAGCACTCTGTGAGAGTTATATGTAGAAAATGCTGGGTTCTCCTCTCTTGTTACAAGACAAGGTTACCAAGACATAATTAATGACATTGGGGGTCTCTGGTTTCTAACATTCAACTTTTCACCAGAGACCTAAGCTGAGACCTTTGTGAGTCCTAAGCTGAACACCCATGGTAGAAACACCGCAAAATTATCATTTGCTTCTTAGAAATCCTGGTCCTAGTGAATTTTCATTGTCATTCCATGCACATGTTAACATCTTTTGTGATTATGAGAAACAGCCTTGCATGTCTACAAGGCAGTTTTTAGTCAAGCACCAGGGAAATAACATTTTAAATATCTAGTCCCCTAATGCTGTTTAAATTAAATCTGTTTCTCTCCTCTCCTTTCTTTTTTCTTAATTCTGATTGACCCTCTGTACTCATTTGAATTACATTATTTTTCTGTCTTCATCTATTCTCAAAGTTTATAGTCCCTTGGTTAGATAACCATAAACATTCAGCTCCTCTCATATATAACCAAGATTAAAGCTGTGTATATAAATCTGGCAGCAAAGTGGTATTTTTGCCCACTCTTGAATTGTAGATATATTTCATCAGTAATGACTGAACAGTAATTCATCATTTTCACTTTTTGAATCCCCACATAAATATGTAAACCAAAACTGCAACAAATATTTTTGCTGGCAGCTGCCTATTGCACTTAAACACCTGAGAAACCCAGGTTATATCTGTGAACAAATGTAGGTGCTGATTCCTTCCATGTTATTACAAGTAATTCTGTTTCACTTGCATCACAATTAGAAGTTGTACACTAGAGCACTCGGAAAGAAAGGCCATTGAGTCAACTTCCATCCGAGGTATACTGTATAGTATCTGCGATCTCTTGCTTAGGTGTATAATAATCTAATCTGCTTTATACTCAAGCTCATTTGTTTTCTGAATCCCACACATACTCTTCCACATGCAGCTGTGTTCAGCTTTGTGATGGATCCCACAGGTCTGCCCAGGCAAATATATGGATACGTGGATTTAGGTACTGCAGGTGATGCACGTATGTGCTGTAAAGGATGCTGTGTTCAAGGTCCTTGCACACCACTTAAAAGCAAAGCATTGCTAACTAAGGATAAACTTATCTCATCTGCCTACATGTTTTCAAGGCCATTGCTGGCTGCAGCACTCATTGCTACTTCAGGTCCTGTGGGAAGGGGTGAAATCAAAGCCATAGGCCTTTGCACAAGGTTTGCTGTCAGCTCAATTTTGTTGATGACAACTGACAGGGCTACAGCATGGCTCCTTGTGGCAGTCTTGGGAGAGAGGCACTAGGTCTAACACACTGTAGGGCTTCAGGAGCGAAGGTCTCTCATCTTTGCTTGTAATTGTTTAAGCATTACACCAGTACAGGTTGTGGGTGATAAGTAAACAGGTCTGTGGCACACATATGGACTTCACATATAAGTATAATTAATGACCTAATTTCTAGATGTCCCTCTTCTGAGAATCTGCATCAGCAGCTCTCTGCATGATAGTCTGTTTTCTCTGACTTCGGTTTCCTAGGGCTGTTTTGTGCTCACTCTCCCCTAGTTCTCTCCTTCCACGCTGCACTTTCCCTCACAAAAATTCCTCAATAAGCTCTATTCTCTAACCCACTTCAGACCCTAAAAAGATGCTTTTCACCTATAAAACAAGACACTTTGTCACTTGTCCCACTTTAAAGTGCTTTATGTAGCACTCTTGTTCCATACTGCACATTAACTGCCTTTTACATTCCCTGCTGCACCTGTGTCTCTCTCTCTGCCCCTGGTGCTGAGCCAGATGGGAAGCTGTATCCATCTCTCTCTCTCACACACACAGGAACCTGCATGCACAGAGTCTGGTCTTGCAGTCAGATCGTTCCACTGCAAAGCTCTTTACTTGAAGTTAGATTAGACGTCCAAGGGGTTTGGCAGACTCCTGTTCTCTGTTTTCACCCACTCAGTACCCTTTTTAAAATTCAGTACTCCAAAATAAAGACTGATTGAAGACAATAAAAATAAAGACTGATTGAAGGTAATCTCGGTTTCATCTAATTTTGGGGTACAGACTCTTAATCTGCTGAATAGGCTTGGATGGACTATCTCCTAGAGAGAATGCTTTCAGAACCTGAGCTTTCCTACAAGTAAAAATAAATTATAGCTCCCTGGTTACTAAAAAAAGGAAAAGAGATTGTATTAATATACTGTGTTTTCTGGCCCAGATCTATAGGGAGAGGTATTATTTTGTACTGAGTCATATAATGTAGCAAGGAGAAAAATAGGTAAGATTTTGGATACAAGAGCTTTTTCTGAATATGCAGGCAGCCTGACTTGTATTTGAGCTGAAATTCCCTCTGCAATGAGTATGTTAGGGCATTAATTCCCCAGCTTCGCAATGCTGTATTAACCTCAACAGGAACTGGTTAATTTTAGTGGCTGGAAGTTGTTGCAAAGAGAGAAAAATGCAGATCAGAGGGAAAAGTCCTCTTAAAGGTGGGGGTGGAGGGGAGTACAAAATAGAGGATAGAGCAGCAAGTGGGCCCAACCACAGTAGTCCAGCAAGGGGAAATTGTTTTCCTTCTGAGTCAAGTCAATAGTGAGGTAACTAACTAATAAATAATAGAATTGCTACAAAAAGGCCAACTTTTCATGTTGCTGCAGACCTCCTGTCAATAGGGGAGAAGGTCAGTAGGAAGTAGAGCGCCCTTGATTTATTCATGCAGGGACCATGATTAGAATTAAATTCACTGCAAGGATTTTGTCTTGTTTCCTCCTTCATCAATGAACTGCTGCTTAGAATCATCTCCTGACTACTCTTCCCCTGGTTTGCAGTACCTGGATGTTTCTCAGATGACAGCTAAAACTGGCGAGCAGCATGTTCTCTCTAGGAAAGTAATTCAGGTCAGTCCCTCAGGCAGTACTTCAGGCTCCAGATCCATATATAACACAATGCTCAGAGTGTGCAGTTTGGTTCAGATGGAGGAACTGGCTTTTTTGTGTGTTAAAGGATGATGCCAGACAATGGGAGTCGACTTCTTGAAACTTACCCTCAGGTACCACCAAGGAAGACCAGATCTCATGCTCTACTCAAGAACAAAGAGTTGGATGAAACTGAAGGCCAAACAACCACCTGATTCCTTTAATCTTAAAACTGTCTTGGCACTTGGGTAGTGCCTAATACAGGTGCAAGACCTGAAGGCTACTTTGTTTTGTGCTTTGGCTAAAAGAAAATGAAGGATGAGTTCCCAAGGATGCTTAGCTCCATGCATAACTCTCGCTCATGCTCTTTGAAGGCCAAAGGTCCTCTGGGTCAAGACATAAAGAATGTGGTTTTTAGGGAGATATTATTTAGTATTATAAAAAACGTACTTGCCTAATTTAAAAACAACATCAGTTATTTTACAATTTCATCCTGGATGCATGGAAAAATCTTTTAAACTTTGGAATGAGAAAACCAGTCCTCTTCTTCACCACAGTTAGTAACTGCCAGTTCTGAATTACAGCAGTGCGGTCCAGTGAGTACTGGGCTTTGCTGTCAATCAAATTTTATTCCTAACTTTGCCATGAGTCATTGCTATGAGATAATCACAGTTCATTTTCATGTTTCTGTTTTTCTTCCTACTCTAGAACTCAGGAGCTTGCTAGATGCCTGGGCCAAACTTAGAATTGAAGATGGGAAGCTTTGTTGAAGATCTCTACTTGCTATTATCATCTGAGCAAATGCTGTTAAACAGCATTGCAGCTGTTTGTCCTGGAGTTGGGGATAGGAGTAATGGGAACAGCATGCTTACCTTTTGTTGCCAACTGGTCAGGGAAAAAGAATATATATGAAATCTATAAATTTAAAGGTTTATATGTGAAACAATGGCCCGGTAACTTGATGCTTGGGGTAGCTACAGTTGATTAGCTACACTAATGCAAACTTTTTATGTGACTTGTGGTGACTTGGTTAATATGCTTTAAAAATAAGACATTTGCATTTACACACCTTGTGGTGCTGTTAAGAATGTAATTCACTAAAGGCTGGAGGCACCCAGAAGCTGGTAGCAAGAGTGTCAGCTCAATGCCTACAGCACATACATTCATAGTGATCTGTGATAACCCAGCTCTGTGCTCATTATTCTGGAAGTACGGAAAGAAGTTGTAAGAGCAGGTTAGGACCACGCTCACATCTGTGGTATTTATGGGCACTCAAAACCCACTCAAGAAACTTTACATCATCCTGTTTAGGGGCTGGTGTCTTTATATGTTGTGCATGCACACATGGGAGAAAGCAAGGACAGCTAGCTGCTACATGAAATCTGGATCTAGGTTGTGCCTTCATTTCAAATTACTGCATTGAAGTGGTACCCTTGCAGGAGACCATTTGATATGAACATTTTTGTCTCTGGCATCAGATTGCTCAGGACAACACTGGAGCATTTTGTATGGAATAAACAATGTATATTGAAGTCTCTTGCGTTATTCGCCTACTGCTGGGTGGAGATCTTTGTGTATGCATGCAAGTGGTATTTTGTAAGAGTCTGGGAAAAAACAAATTCAAATATGTCTTTGTAGCTTTCCCCCTTGACTTCTGGATAATCAAGACCCTTGTATATTTTCCCCTTTTGTAATACCCCAAGATGCAACTCCCTCTGGGAGTTCCCTAATCTATGTATCAGTGGCAATCCTATAATCCCATATAATTGTATTAGTCTCAATAGCAGATTAGCTCCAAGTGCCCCTACAGACAAGGAGCTGTCAGCTCTGCTATTGTTTCCCACTTAATGCGATTCCAGGCAGCAAAGAAGAAAAGCAGCTGAGAGCCCTCTGTCTCACATTACAGCCCACAGTTTCTAAACCAATTAAGAAAAAGGGATTTACAGTCAACTGGATTAAGGGCTCTGTTTATATTATCCCATATTTCTTTTTATAATACCTTCCATTTTCTATCTAGCCTTGTAATCAACTACCCTTTTCTCTGCCTTTTGAAACACCCATTTGAGTCCTTACCTATCCGTTTACCAATCCGTCTCACATGTAGGATTTCAGCCATCTGTCTGGTTAACTTCACCAGCCTGCTTTATTGCATACTTGTTTAGAGGACACATGGTGTATGAAGCATACTGAGTACTGCTGAGATTAAAACCGATGCCTGATTTCAGATCAGTTTCAAGATGACCTCACTAATGTGAGTGCATTTGTGAGACGCTGTTTGGGCAAATCTCTCCATTCTGCTAGCTGAAACATTCTACCACCATCCTAACCAGAGCCAAACAATGCTGGTATGAGAACAGCAAGATGATCTATCATTATTAAGCAGGAAAATGGTACCTATAAAATCCTGCAACACTCAGAGGAAGAGATAAAATGAGACTCTGCCAGCACTGTGTTAATAAGACAAAAGATCATCTTGCAGTTTGGTCCTTGATCTGGTCAACTAATTAGCAGATCAAGGACAGAATCTGACACCTTGCTCTCACAGGTGGCCCTTTTGCTGTGACAAGAGGTAATGAGTGCTGGAGGATGTGGGCTAAAACACCACTTCACCTGAGAACAGGCATCAGCAATCAAGAGGCTGGGATCTGGTCACCATTATGGTTTGTGCTTTTAAAAATACATACAAAAAGTAATGAAAGAGCTACCAACAGTAATTGTTTGCTTTTATTTGATCAAAATAAATGAAAAAATAAAGCTAGCACAATCCTTATTGCCCCAAATGTCTCTGTTATCATCCTGTGGGGCAAATTACTTTGCATTCCCTTGAATTCCTAATTCAGCATAAATTTGCACTAAGGGACATTAACACATTCAGGTGGCTGTGATTTTATGTGCTTTCCTAGATGGAAGTTGCCCAGTGAATACCTTTCTTTATGGTTTGTTCTTATGACAAAATTAGTTTGGGGCTGTCTTTTCTCTGAATGGAGATTCATTTTGCTATTGAATACCATTTCTCAAAAAAAATTTTTCCCAATCAGCTCAATATTTAAACAGGTTTAAATTTTAAATCTCACTGTACAAATCCACTTAGATTTTTAAATTACAGTAATACTTCACCAGGTTTCATTTTTAAGGCAATGCAATATGTATAATTCATTCCATGAATCTTAGATAAGGTTGATATTCTGATACAGTGCAATTTGCTGCCTTGCAATGAAGCTTTACAGCTAAGGTGAGTTCTTCCACTTCAGGCTGTAGCTTTATTACAAATGGCTTTAAAAGAAATAAGAATGAAAAATGAGAAATGAAGTGTTCCAGTGGCGGAGAGCTCCACAACCAATGGCTCTTTTAGCACTGTGCTTGTTCATGGAGTGCTTATGGCAAAGTACTGCTCCACCTCACAGTTTCCTTTGGGCAAGGAGACTCATTGAATGAGTTGCCTTCATTACACCTTTGAACCAGATATGTTCAGGAGAAAGCTCAGGGAAAAGGATAAACAACCGAGAATGTGAAAGGATTGATGATGGCCAAAAGATTAAAGCAAATAGGGAAAAGTTTTCAAAAGAAATTATTAGTTTTCACTACGTTAACAGTTAGGATCCAAATGTAATGCATTTACAGATGGTCCTTTTTTTCAGTTTAGTATTTCTTGCTCCTAAAGCCACCAATCAAAACCAGTAAGAAAAAGACAGAGGTGCTTGACTTCTAAATAAGCCCATGAACTAAGTGTATGCAGACACCCCAGGCCTAGCTACTGTAACAGTGCCTGCTCCAGCTCTTTTCTGATTACTGCCTCAACACTGACCCCAGTGAGTATCGTTAGAGGGTTTGCTAAAGTTTCCTGGTATCCCAGTAACAACAAATGCTTGTGATCCCTTTGATAACCAGTCAGCAAGGAAAATTACTCAAGCTGGGCACCTAAAAATGGAGATACCCAAATAACAAATTAATCCTGACCCTGGACCAGCTGGGTGCTGCTTGTATGACAGCAGTTGATTCAGGAGCCAGATGGCAAATGAACCTTATACTGTTATATGATGATGGAAAATCAGTCAGGATCCAGATGGAACTGGATTGCCAGTTTGACAGTCTCAGTGCAGGCTACTTAGCGCCTATTTTCCAACAGTGGCATAGTTATCTCCAGTGCTCAGAGTGTATACTCTGTGATGGCCTAAAGATGTAAGAATCTGTTAGTGTTAAGGTGGACAGTTGCCAACACTTCAGCATTACTCAGGTTGTCAAGCCTTGGTTCTGACCTGCCCTAGCAGAGCTGTTACAATCAGCACTGGCGTTAGCTACATTTTTGCTGGTAAACATTCACTAGATTTAGTAGCGTAGACTCAAGTTGTGAGCATAGCTTCTAAAGCATTCAGGCAGTAGCAATCTGGAAAAATTGATGTTTACACAGAAATCCTGTACTGTCCATAATTTGAAGATGCTGCTGCCATGGTGTATTTCTGTCAGCTTGCCCAGAATCAAATCTCTTAGCGATAACCATGGAGGGATAGGAACATCCAACTCATCATGGGGAAGTGGAATCAAATGAATACAGAAATACTTGGTTGGCAAAGAAAAGATGGGCATTGGAGAGATTATTAAAGAGATCTTCTGTATGCACCTTCAAAGGTATTACTGGAAGCATTCCTCTTTTTCTAATGAAGACCACTTGAAAATTTCCAAAATGTGGTACCTTTTTGGAAGACTCTGCTCTTACCTTGTTTTTCTTGAGAGGTTCATATAGAAAAAAACATTTGTGGTATGGTGACATTAAAACAGGCATGACCAACATCTAAAAAACAGCAAAAGGACATTTAGTACAAGCTTACAAGAGACATAGGTGTGATTTTTAAAAGCTATGTTTCTGCTTTGCTTTTTTGTATAATGAAAGCCTGAGAGGTTGCATATATTTTTAAGAATGAGCTGAGTTCAACTTGCTTTTTACATCAGGAATATCAGGACTCACAGCTCCGGTCTCCTATAGTTTTGTAGAAAGCCTTGCAGCATGTTTATTGTTGCATATGTACTGAATCTTTAGCACTAGACGTCAGTGTGTTTATGAGAAAAAACAAATGGAAAATAGTTTTAAACAAGCTGAAGATAATTGAAATAATCATCACTTGCTGATTTGTGGTTTTTGTACTGTAATGGTTTTGGTAACTTCAGTAATTGTACAATTTTCCTGCAATGAAGGTACCTGAAATTTTAACATATGAAAAAACTGTGGTTGGAAGTAGGGATACTCTTTAAAGAAAGCAAACATTTTTTCAGGCCCTTCTCTTACATCATAAGAAAGAACACAAAGCCACATCACTGTGTATTTTGTCCAAATCCAGTAGCCTAGTAACAAACCAGAAAAAGCTTCTTGATAAAGCAATTGTTTATTAGGTCCCTTCTTTCACTTATTGGCTGAGAGCCCCTCTCTGCACAGTATTTCCAAGAGACTCATCTCTTATCCATCTACTCTCAAGCAAAAATAGGAGGATTGATACTGCTCACATTGCAAATGACATAAGACAAACAACTATTTAAATATCTTTGTATAAAATAAAAAGCGTAGGAGTCCTTCCTCTACTACTGTTTTTTCAGAGCATCTCTGGTTTCAGCTCCATTCCTAAGAAATCTACTAATTATTAGATCCTGTTGGCAAAGCAGTAAATTAAATGTATCCGAAAGGCTTTTGGACAAGGTAGAGTTCTTTGCTGGGAAATAGTCTATTGTGGTGGTAAGATCAGCATAATGAATTAAGCAAACGAACCTGAAATGCAAACTCAAAACTTATTTTCTAATACCCACAGTGTGAAAAAGTCAGTGCTGAGAAATACATTCTCATCTCATCTTCTGTGTTGAGTAATGTTGCCAATATACTGATGCCTCCTTCATAATGTTCCTCCGTGCATTTACTGTGTGTGTTCTCCTGACTGCAAAGTTTTTCCAGACAGCATTTAAACTTTTTGAACATACATAAATTAAGTTTTATATCTTAGATCTAATAGTTACTATAAAATCTGTAGGTAATAAAAAACAGGCAACCATAAAAGCAGCTTTTTTACCTTGATTGTGATGAAGTTACAGCTCGCCTTTATGAATAATCTTTTAGGTTGTAAAGCACACAGATTATATGGCATATGAACCCACAACAGATACCACATAGCAGCAAACTAAAATATTTCACCAGAAACAATTTAGCAGTAAATTATTTCCTGTTAACTAGTAAATGCCACAAACACCCACCTTATACGTAAGTCTTACTATATATTTCAGGGCATGCTGTCAAGTAATTTGGGGATATAGATTGGATTTGAGGAATAAAAGAATGTAAAAGACAAAGAGTGCCAGGCAATCCAAATCTGAACATACATAGGAGATTTTAATGTGTGGTTTTAGTTATATTTTACATTTAAATGATCCTAAAAATAGTGCATTTCAGTTTGCAACACCCTATGCTAGTGCAAAAGACTGAGAAAATGCAATGGACTGTGAAGAGGTGAAACTCTGTTGTCTAAATTAAAAAAAAGACAGCAGTGCAGAAGAGCATAGGCAGTGAGTAGCTTGCTGGATGCTTACATTGCCCTGGCTTTTAACTTGCTGTTTTAAGATGCTAGTGACAGAATAGATTTTAAACAATAAAGGGAAACAAATTATGTTCCAATTACATTAATGTAAATAAAAGTACTCAAAAATTAAGTGACATGAATAGAAATGCTTCAAGTTTTCACCCTTAGAATGATTTTCATTCCTTTAGCTCTTTCCTTGTTCAGGTCATTCAAATTACAAATGTGCTCAGTAGAGAGTCTTCTAATAAGAAGGGATGTATATTGATTGATTTGCCTAGACTGGTTTGTCTAGTAATCATAGATAGTTTTAATTACAGTGTTCTTCCCAAATCTACAGGTATTTAGAAGTGTATTAGTTTTAAGGTTTTCTAAAAAATTCAGTCCATAAAGATACCTGGGCATGAGCTTGAACTGGCAAAATCTGCAAATTCTGAAGTTTGGTATTGCTGTTATTCCAGGCTCTGTTTGTACCCAAGAGCCCAGTGAGATAAGGGGCATGGGGCGTGATCCTGCAAACACTCATTCACTGTGAGAAGCAATGGCAAACCCTCTGGGATGATGCAGCAGATGTTAAACTGCATTTTTCTCAGGTCTGTGCATTCAAAGGACCCTTTCCCAAAATTATTTCTACTCCTGCACTTAAGATATCCCACCGTGTCTGTCATTTCTCTTGTACTTAGGAGATAGTACAAGGCCAAGGTCTGAGGAAGAAGCAAGACAAGAGCAGACTTACCTGGCTTCCAGGCCTCTGGCCATCTTCAACTTTATCCTTTGCCATTCCTCTGGGGATTCCTCAGAAAGAAAGATGCATCCTGGTCACCAGATGTGCAAGGAAGAAGCAGCTCCTGTCCTGTTTCAGCTAGGTGCTCACAGTACAAGGGTACAGAGGACAAAGGCTAGGCCATGTGGAGATGCAAAGCTGCAGGCCTCCCACCCCGCTGCAGGACTTCAGCATGGCATCACCTCTTTGTATGGCATCTTGCAGCATGTGGGCGATGGCAAAGGCTTGCAGTGGGAGTGAGGGTGATGTCTACAGCTGGACAAAGCACTGTTGTGCGAAAGTCTCTCACTCGCACTCTGGCACAGCTCAGTCATCATGGCTGCCAGGATTTCCCTGGCCATCATTGCCATGTAGAGAGCAGGGATGGGAGCGGACTCAGATCAGTCAATGCATTCCTCTTTGACACCATAGCAGTATCACTCTGGCCCAGGCTGAGCCCACAAGATCAGCCCCCACAGGTGTATCTTGCATACCAAAGAAGGTTCCAGGCGCCCTGGTCTCTGGTTGGAGCTGCCCATCTGTGCCCTCTATTGCCTCATCTGCTCCTTGGGGCTTTCCAAACCAGGCCAGGTATGCTGCCCAGGGCTCTGCTCTGCTCATGACTTGCCCCTGCGCAGGATCCTGCCACCATCCTGTAGCCTCCTTGAGCAGCAGAAACTTGAGAAAACACTGACATTCCCCAACTTTTGCTGTGCTGGCCACTCTGCTTGCCCTGCTGCCTGATCCTGCCGCCCTTTCTCTCAAGCTGCCCTGTCCCCCACACGCTGCATAGGCACACAGTTCACCTGGCAGCCAGGCAGCCAGTTACCTCTGGGCTGCTGCAGGGCACGCAGGCAAGCATCCCTGCCTATCCTCAGAGGGGTTTTGGGGAAGTGCCTGGCACCACAGAGGGGCAGCTCTACCTGAGGAGACGAGTGCCTGCATTTTGCTGAGGAGATTGGCAGCCAATGCCAGCTGAGGAGCTGGCTGCCAGTGCCTGCTGAGTAAATGGCCACCACTGCCCACTAAGGAGATGGGTGCCTGTGCCTGCTGAGGAAATAGTTATCGGTGCCCGCTAAGGAGATAGCGTCTGGTACTTGCTCAGGCGATGGGTGCTGCCTCGCTGAGGAGATGGCTGCAGTGCCCTGCTGAGGAGATGGCCTCAGGTGCCTGCCAAGGTGATGGGTCCTGCCTTGCTGAAAAAGTGGATGCCAGCGCCCGTCTGAGGAGATGGAT
Source organism: Scopus umbretta (assembly GCA_013400535.1). Taxonomy (NCBI): domain Eukaryota; kingdom Metazoa; phylum Chordata; class Aves; order Pelecaniformes; family Scopidae; genus Scopus; species Scopus umbretta. Next base: position 12,704 of record VZTL01015360.1, read on the forward strand.
GCCAACATCCCTCTGAGGAAATGGCTGCCGGTGCCTGCTGAGGAAAAGGCTGTTGGTGCCTGCCAAGGAAATGTGCACTGCCTTGCTGAGGAGATGGATGCTAATGCCCCACTGAGGAGATGCCCTTTGGTGCTGGGTAGATGGCACAGCAGGAAGAGGCCAGGTAACATCTGGGTGTTGTGTAGCAGCCTCAGAGGGCCCTGGGGTGGTCCAAATAGCAGTCCTCTTCAGGGGGTCTTTCAGGAGTAAAGCTGATCTACACAAGCCCTTTATGTTCACCATATTGACAAAATGGGGAGAAGCTTTTGTTCGTTGCTTTGCTGTGGGTTTAAATGGTCCATTTTAATACTGTTATAAATCCTTCACAAAGCAATGAGCAATCATACGGAGAAAAGTACTGGAGCCATCACAGCCTACATAAACCAGAAGGCACTGTTCACCAACACAGGAGAAGCCATGGTGACAAGCCACGCCAAACAGAAATACATTCTCAGCCAGGGCTGCTTTCTTCAGATTGTGATTTACAGGAAGTGGTGGAAGTATTTGAAATAATTAACCTATTTAATGAATTGAGTTTCATACTCACTTTTCAAATTGCTATTGAATATGCTCAGAGTTTTGTAAACATACTTACAATTATTTCAGAAGCAGCTGATAAAGAGTTGTCACCCAATACATTTCTCATTAATTGTTTGCTGCTCTGCTTTGAAAGCAGACTGTTGTACTTATACCTGTGTGCTTAATTGCCCAAGTTGTATGGCATTCCCCCTGATCTCTCAGGCCCCTTTTTCAGTTTGTTGCTTGAACAGTTCCTCCACAAATAGTAATGTGAATATGATATATCCACATATACACAGAGATATAAGCCGTGCTTGAACTTTTTGAACATTTTTTTCTGTATATCTATAAAGCAGCTAGTGTGAACGCTTGCAGAATAATAGAAGAGGACCTGGGTGGAAGTGGAACTACCGCTAAAAATAAGCCATTTTGTTCAAACACATATGCTCCCCCTTTCCTGTCCAGCTTTCATTCAAGAAATACAGAGGTATTACATACTTGACCCTGCTCTGTCCAGAAATAATACAGTGTTAAATCGATGCAGCTTGACCATTCAACTGTGTGATGCAAATGTTTTTCACTAATGTAAAAACAAAGGCTAGATGAGGAGGCTGTGGAGTTCCTCCTTGTGCCAGTACCACATGGTTTATGGGCATGGCTTGTTGGGAGCGGGGAAAAAGCATGCTATAAACCCCATTACTTCTCTTCAGTGGGCAAATGGCATCAATTCGTGTATGGCAAACCATACTGTAAGATTATGGGGGCTGCTTTTTTCATTACACTCTGAAAAACTCCCAGAGAATCCAGAGTCCTTCATCATCACTCTGTTCTTATATATAAATAAGAAACAGACAATTCCTTTCTATTAACTGTAGCTCCCAGATTGCAGATATATTTTTCATACTCACTTCCTTTCCCAAACACTTTTTTCTTTCAGAAATTAAAAGCATATGAATTCAAAACTATCTCAGAGAAGCAGCCAAAAATCAGGTCATAGGCACACTCAGATGGTGGAGTCTCTATTACCGCTGTTGTCTGAGTCGAGGAGATAAAAATCTCAGAGTGGCTTTGCATTCTCTGACTTCAAACAATGCTGTTAAAACATAGCACAATTCTTAGGATTCCTGAGCAAAGCAAGGTTGTGTCTCCTTCCTCTGCTTTAACTCTTCTCTTCAAAGTCCTGGAGTCTTTGGGGTGTGGTATCTTATTTTACTGGTTGCTTTATAACAAGGATAAAGGGGTTATGTTGTTGGAGTTAAATATCACTTAAGAACTTCAAAGCTGCTCTGTTGAGAGGAGGGTCTCTGACTTTCCATCTGGGTGGAGGACACACATGGAAAGGGTTACCATGAGAAACAGTCTTTCCCAGCTGCTGCCTGTCTTAAATTACTGTAGCAGCAGCAGCAGCAGCCACAGTTACTTACTTATGCCAAACATTGTTTTTTGGCATATTTCAGCCTGCTCAGTTCCTTGCAGGAATTCCCACGAGGGTGGAAGGGATTTCCAGCTTGTTGAAGCCTCTTTTAAACAATCTGAGAAGGCTCTGGCAGTTTCTGTAGCTTAAGTCAAGACTGGAAAATGGAATCTTCCAAAGTCAACAGCCATATTAAGTATGAAAAGGGACTTGCCTGAGCTGTAAACGGTTGTCTCCATAGTTGAGTACCTCTCTTCTTTTTCTGAAATGAGAGATACCTGCCTTTTGCATCAGATGTCTGTGTGACTTAAATAATGTGTAGTCATTGTTCTTTTGCCTTTTATTTGTTGTTGTTGTTATTATTATTGTTTTGTCAACAAATCATTTTGGATTCTTCTTAACTTCAGTCTTGCGTTTTTTTCACAAGCTCACTAGACAGGTAGGACAAAAAGAAAAACCCAAGCCTAGCTCCTCCTCAGTCTAACAGCTTAGCAATGAAAATGCGTTTTAATTATATTCAGCTCCTGCACAAAAGGCTTAGTCACTCAAAGCTAATAAGGCGTAATGGCTTCCCACTCCACAGAGTGCTCAACCTGCCATGTGGCTCCTGCTCTGAGGCAGCCATGTGATGGACAGAGTGGGGAAAGGCAGCAGCAAGAGCGGCTCTGAGGATAATTGTTAGCAGATCTGAGCGCCTTCGATTTCACTTGCTCGTTTGAAAACAACCTGGGCCCCTTTAACAGCACTGAGGAAAATTTCTCAAAAGAGTGGCCTCCTGCTCCAAAAATTCTTAGCACCATGTCTTCATTATGTTAGCTGTAATGACAGTTATGGCTCCCTTTGATCTGCTGGTGCATGGCCCGGCCTGTCGGATGGCACCAGCATGCAGCTGGATGCCTAGGCAGGCAACGGTCTGCTCTGTGATTCCTGTAGACTTGCTAGTCTAGTTTGGATCAAAACCTGAACAGAATGAGGCAGGTTCACTCCAGCCTTTTAGACTCTTGCTGTGGAAGTACTGTAGCTCTGCCTGCTCCCTGCAAGCCCAGCACAGCCCAGAAGAAGCCGGGTCAAGAAAGACGCACAGCCAGCAGTTGCCCATGGCAACAGTAATCCCACTGTTTTGCTAGTTTGCAGTCCCCTGCAAAGCTATTGCCCTCACTGCTGATGGCTCCTGCTTTTGCTGAGAGAAAGTTGAAGGGATGGGGATGTCTCTTACTGTGGGATGGAGAGAAATGGGATGGCAGAATGGGCCCTGTTGGCAGCAATGTTTGCTGCCCCAGCTCCTGTGCAGCCAGCAGCAGTGGGAAGAGCAAATTCAGATCCCCAGGATTTTTCTGTCTGGCTTTACTATCTCACCTCAGCTGCCTAAAAGCATCGCAACCCTCACTGGTTGGGAGGGTTCAATTCCACCTGTGCCACAGGAAAGCCTTGAGTTGGCTCTTGACTCAGCTGCTTGATGAGCTGGGTTTCCTTCTAGTCCAGGCACCTGACCTGAAATATAGTTAAATTGAAATGTCTGACTAGTCTCTCACTTTCACTCTTAATCCTGAAAGGAAACAGGAGGAAATTACTCTTAGAGTGTACAAGTCTGAAATCACTGTGGGAAGTTCTTCTGGCTGGAATTCAGGAGGCTAGACTAGATAATCAGGGTAAGCCTGTTAGAAATCTATGAAACATCATGATGGAGGTGCTGGAAATGGGTTAAAGTTAAATCCTAGATAAGTCTATTCCTTTTTTAATTTTATTTTTTGGAGTTTTTTTTTGCTAAGTAAACCCTTTCTTGATTACAGTAAATGCCTTCTTAAGAGATCAAAAGAATTATTTTAAAGGACACTGCTTACTCACAAAATTCATTATGGTAATGCTCCATCACACTCTGCCAAGCTGCTCTCTCTTTGATCTGCTGCTGCGGCCTTTTGTCTGTTTCTGCAGTTAATCTATGTTTTGTTGGTGTCAGGTTTTTTTTCCAGCTTTTGCTGTTTTATTCAATATGGTAGTAACCCTATGGAATTACACAATCTACTTTTGAAGGTGATTTCAGTTTAAGATTTAAAAAATCCCTCAATTATGAAAAAATGAGGAGCTCTTGATTAATTATTGATAAGGACATCTACTATTTTTTTTAATCCAACAGTGTAATCTAGTAAACATTGTTTCCTGTAGCACAGTGTGCTACTGTCATACTTGAGCTGGGATTTATTTGTATATTTTAATGGCTTTGGCTTATTTTGATAGGGAGTATTGTGGTAATTTGTTCTTGTCAAACAGTTTGGGTTGTGTTATATGACACATTCCATGAGTCAAATTTGACAAAAGCCTTTTTCTTCAATATCTTCAAATTACAGCTTTTCATTGTCAGAACACTTTTGTTCTAATTTATTTTTAGTGGATGTTAGTACTTATGAATGGCAGTGAGACTGACAGTCCTAGACACTACTGCTTAGTATGAGAAGAGGACCTTGATAGAATAGACATTATTCAATAGACAGCTTGAAATATGATGCAATGACAAAAATCGATAAGATACTGTAATTCCTGGCTATGAACTGTACCCAAAGGACAGCTTAGGTCACAGAGGTGTGTAAAGAGAACTGTAGCTTTGGAGAAAGAAATGACTCTGAGTAAACCGATGAGGTAAAATTTTAGTGAAGTGCATGTGACGGTTTATGCAGATAGAAATCTCCCACAGTGTGATTACAGGTAGCCTAACAGGTTTGTGCAAACAGTTTTTTCCTCAATAAATAGATGTTGCATACATGCCGCTAAGGGAGATCTCAGAGAAATAAGTCAATGAAGCAGTAATAATAGGGGAACTGCAACCAAATATACATGAACTATTTGGGTATGACAAAAGGACAGGGGTTTAGAGCAGCAGTTTCCCAGCGTGCGAAGCAGTTGTTCCTGCTAGTTCATCCAAGAGGAAGGGTGACTCTAATTATCATGAAAGACTTCTAATGGGAGCTTATTTAAGAAGGAGTATGTAAGCCATTAAGTAAAAATCTCACAATAGCTTGGAGTTCAGTGTCCATAGGGATACCAACAACTTACTAGTTGGCATTTCATTTTAAGAGGGGGATTTCAAGAAGTAGACAATACCAGTCAGGAAAAGACCTTTCACATAAAGAAGGATCTGGCTGAAGAGTCAAAATGACATGGAGGAACAAAGTGTGTGACAGCAGATGAAGGTGTGTTGGCAAATGTAGAGCAGAACACATGTGATTTTGCTTTTCCCTCTCATTGCATTTTCTGCCCAGGATGGGTGACCAGAAATGAACAGAGAGTTCCACAGTTCCACACTGAAGCATACCATTAATTTATTGAGTGGCATTACAAAAACAAAAAAATTTTCTGTCCTGTTTCTCATTAATCATTAAAGTCTCATTTTTTTTTTGGTTTTTTTTTTTTTTTTTTGAGCAATGACCAGGTGTTTTCCACTGAGATTGTCTCAAACATACCTAGGTCTTTTTTTTTTTTTTTTCTAAGTAGTTACAGCTAATTTAGTACCCAGCTGTTTTGTTAAACCTGCTGAGGTCCTAATGTGATAGAACCAAAATGTGTATGAGGTTCAAATCCTTTCTTCTAATTTCAAGCTAACTCATCTAAAACAAGCATTACTATTGGATGACTGGAGTACAGGGATAGGCTTGTTTGACTTTCCCATTTAAGATCATGTAAGGGGAGTTACTCCAGCCTAAACACATTCATGAGTCCTACAAGTTCTTTGACTCCAGGAATAAATCTAGATGTTCTGGAAAGCTACAACTAGTGGAAGATGGGAGATGAGGAGGCTTTCTAGTAACTCAGCATCCCACTAGGATGAGCTAATATTTTGGAATTACTTCAGTATTCTTTGTAGACCAGGTTTATTTATGGTCCAGACAGCATTTTGTTGGTTTTGGAGTCATATATATCTTTAGAAGTCTATGGACAGTTTCAGCTACAAAGGGCTTGAAGTAGTGCTAGTGTGGATCTTCGTTATAAAGCACATGAATTTCATGAAGCCTCTTCCTTCACTTTCCTCATTTTTTCCCCTTACGATCTCTCAGCTGAGTTTTGTGCTTGAGGGGCCCGTATCAGGGTTACACAATAGACTTTTGCCACATTTATGTTGTTTGGAGAAATCATCCTTGACAACATTTGCTTGTAACATTTTTCAGCCAAAACTATGCTGGCCATTGTGGCTTGTTTCACAAGTGTGATCTGTAGCAGGATCATTTCTTATTATAATATACAATGTGTAGGATACAATGGTATTCCAATGTGTAGTAAAGATATAACCTTATAGGAAGAAATAGACCAGGCTCTTTCAAGCCTGATAAGATAAAGTCTTTTTTAAACCTCTGTAATGTTGAGGGGAGGAGCAACTAGATGGTATTTAAATGCATTTAGATGTGCTCTGCTTTTTTTGCATGCCAAGTGCAACTTGGCATATTCAGTGCATATCCAGTATGATTTCTTCAGGAACACAACTTTACATACCTACATCACTGTCTCAGGCTTGGGAGTAAGTTTAAGGATCTGGTGTTCACATTGTCCAGGTTTCTGGAGTACATGCATCTGCAGTGCTACATACATGATATTGTTTCATAAGACCCACTGTAAAATATTTTTTCTTGTTTTCAGGAGGTTTGCTTATACCCGCAGGCTGTAAACAAGGATGTTGGGGGAAGAAAAACAATGCACAAGTCTTTCAGCAGCATTAAAACAGATTTGGAAGAGTTTTGGGGGCAGGAAAACCACAGGGAAAATGTTGTGGTGACAGTGCAACTGCAGTGAGCATCTTCTGCCCCTTAGACAAGGGGTAAATATGGATTTCAGGCTTCAACTCTGAAAGATACAAGTGTGTCCTGTGCCCATTTTTCCCTTTGGTTGGCTTTAGGTGTTTAGAGGTGCTTAGCCACTTGACTCAGTGATTTAATGAGCTTTTGGACTGTCTGAGACTGGGCTTTCATGTCTGTGGTGTATCCTTTTCTGTGTGAACTTGTGTTAACACACAAATTGACTCGCTACTTGTCACCAGCTCTTTGTGGAAGATACTTTCCTGTGTAATCTGCTGGCAAAGCTGCTCTTGTGAGTGCTGCCTATCACATTTCAGTCAAAATCTTCATTTAGTGAAGATTAGTGAAAGCCTATCAGTTAAGTTGTGTTAGCTCACCTGGCTAATTTTGACTGAGGCTGTTCAGGGCATGCTCATGTGAACTGCTCAGTTCATCTACCTGAGCTGGGGAAGTCAGTGTCTCCTCTCAGGGGGCATGGTGCGGAAGTACAGGTGGGAAAGGTAAACTGTGGCTTCCTTGGTTACCATCCCAAGAGGACCTTTTTGTTTTGGGACTTATCCTTCACACACCCATGTAGGCCAAAAAAGAAATATTGAGGAAGGGCAGGAAGGGGTAAAATGAGGTGCTATATTCTCACACAGACTGCATGTTTGCATGGTAGAGTCTGAGGTCTCATTCACTCTGTTTCCCATCTAAAGCAGAAGCTGTAAGTCTGAGTCTTTCCAAGCAAGGAGGTGTGTACCTGCTGCATTTGGCTTCCTGGCAAGCCCCTGGGTACAGTGTGCTGCAGGCAGTTCTAGCGCTATGGCTCTTTATCATTTTGTTGAAGGGGCAGGGGCTGGAAAATCAGTAGTTTTAGTATGCATGCCACTGTCTCTAGAATTGGGTTACTGTCCCTCTTTATTGTTACCAGTAAAATTAAACTGATGTGACAGTCATACATGGCAGGTTTCCAGCTCTCTGCTCTTCTTGGGGTGGGAGG
>VZTL01015361.1:0-28743 GCA_013400535.1 Scopus umbretta
TGACATAGACAGTGGTATCAGGTGCACCCTCAGCAACTGCTGATAACACCAAGCTGAGTGGTGCAGTTGATCCACTTAGGAAGGGATGTAATCCACAGGCACCTTGAGAGGCTTGAGGAGTGGGCTTATGTGAACCTTATGAAGTTCAGCAAGGCCAAGTGCAAGGTCCTGAACCTGGTTCAGGGCAATCACCAGTATCAGGTCATGCTGGCTGATTAATTGATTGAGAGCAGCTCTGAAGAGAGGGACTTGGGGATATTGGTAGATAAAAATTGGACATGAGCTGGTAATCTGTGCTTGCAGCCCAGGAAGCCAATCATCCTGGGCTGTATCAAAGGAAGCATGGCCAGCATGTCAAGGGAGGTGATTCTGCCCCTCTACTCCACTCTTACGAGATCCCTAGCTTAAGTACTGTGTGCAGATCAAGAAAGATGTGAATCTGCTAGAGTGGGTCCAGAGGAGGGCCACAAAAATGATCAGAGGGATGGAACACCTCCCCTATGAAGAAAGGCTGAGAGACCTGGGGTTTTTTTAGCCTAGAAAAGAAAAGGCTCTGGAGAGACCCTATTGTGGCCTTTCAATATATAAGGGAGGCTTACAAGAAAGATGGAGAGACTTCTTACCACGGCCCGTAGTGACAGGGCAAGAGGTAATGGTTTTAAACTGAAAGAGGGTAGATTTAGGTTGGACATAAAGAAGAAATTCTGTACAATGAGGGTGGTGAGGCACTGGAACAGGTTGCCCAGAGAAGTTGTGGATGAGGCCATCCCTGGAATGTTCAAGGTCAGATTGGATGGGACTCTCAACAACCTGATCTAGTGGAAGATGTCCTTTTCCATGGCAGGGGGGGTTGAAGTATATGATATTTAAAGGTCACTTCCAACCCAAACCATTCTATGATTCTATATCTGTTTCTCCAGTGACTAGCCAAGGAACCTCAGGTTATTAGATGTGCATCACAGGTAAGTAGAAAATCTGCCACAGACATGGATGACACAATAAATAACTCAAAAATTCTCATTTTTCCTTTTAGAAATCCAGCTAGCATTCACTGACTCTTACTGCCATGTGCCATTTTTCATTTTAATCTGATCCGTCTGATTCTGGTTATAAAATGGTTTCATTCCCCTTTCACTCTTGGGAGTGCAATAGCAATGCCGATCTAAGGACCAGAATAAGATCAGAATTTATTAAACATATTTTCTTCCTGAAAATGAATATGAAAACTTTGAGATGCTGTAATTAATTTCCTGAATCTGTACAGGAACTGGCAAAGAACCATGCACAATAAGGCTTTTTTTTTTTTTTTTTTAAACTGTAATTGTTTTAAATTGTTCATTATGCATTTACTTAACAGCATTAGAAGTAGGGTGCTCTTCTAGACTCAAATTAACAATAAAGCTGTGATGTACCTATTGGAGGTATGCCTTTATCACTTTTGGGGGGAAATCAATAGAAAGCAATTTTTCATTACTTTTTCCTTGCTGGACAAAATGGTATTTTGATGGTCTTACATTTTAGAGATAAAACACAGAAAGTCATTATCACAGGTGAGCATTTATTTGATACCATTACTCCCAGACACTCTCCTTTCAACTGCCAAGAGGTAGAATACCATCATTACTTTGGCAAAACAAAGTGGTAGACTTACATTATTTCTGTTAATGAGGTGGGGATAATTAGATAGATCAAAAGATAACCAAAGTATGCCCAGGTTACTTAGGTCCTAATTCAGCAGAGCCCACAACTAATGAAACATGATCAGAAATACCATGTGTCCCACTTTTAGGGATGACCCTTATCTTTTATAATGGAATATTGAATATTTGTTGATAGGGTGGAAACAAGCACTTTCACTGTGACCATGGCTAATATGCAAACTTTATATGGAGTTTGAATAGTCTTGGTTTTCCAGTGACAAAATTTTAGTTTAGGATGTCATCTGGGTCTTGTTTTTCATGTGGGTTTTTTTGTTTGGTTTTTTTGTTTGTTTGTTTGTTTGTGTTTGTTTTTCTTGTGTGTGGTTTTTTTTTTTCCTCAACTACTCCCCAAATCCTTTAGGAAAAAAATAAAAGGCAAATGCACACTTAATTGCACATTTTCCTCACTTTCCTCTTTCTACTTTGCAGTAGAAATCTCATGAGAAAACTACTTCCCCCTCCCCACCCCGATTTCTGACACTTCTGAATCAAAGATAAAAAGAATACAGGTAAATTTTTACAATATACACATTGGCAACGCTTGTTTTATATCCCAGTTCACTGGGTTGTTCACTAGAGACTAACAACTCTTCTACCAGCTCATGAAATTATTCCCCTGGGTCTATGATCTAATGCTACAAGTTATTGGTGGAGGTGCATAGGAGCTGATTTTCCAGTGTATGATTGATTTTTTTTCAGATTTTATGAAATGTCTGTTCCTCACCGTGATAAAATTAAGATTCTTAACATATTATATGGAAGAATAAATAGGGATTTTTCCTTCCGGATGGTTTTAGAGTCTTACTTTTAATACAAAGCACCCCTGTGTTCCTGAGTCAGGAAAGGGCTTGAATGTAAGTCTCCAATTTTATATTAATGCTATTACATATTGGCTATCAATTAAAAAAAGAGAAATACACATACACTTTTCCCCTCACAAATGAACACATCACCTGATTACATCCTTGATATATTTTACAGAAAAGTTTTGGTTCTAAAGAGCTAGCATTTTATGTTTATTTTTGCTCGTGGTTAGAAGTTCTGAGAAAATCCCATTTTCTCTGTGTGTCACTCTAGCATGCCCAAGAATATTTCTTCCTGATGAAGTACCAGCCACATTTATGTCAGTTTGTTGATCTGATTAACAAGACTCTAAACCTATGCTTAACCTGAATTCTACTATTTTGGTTTCAGGCATGAAGAAGATCTGAACCCAAAAGTGTCTCCTTTTTTTTCCCCATGATCTATAGGAGTAAGTTAAAAAAGAAAAAAAAAAGTATTATTTTTCATGTAAACTTTGCTTAATGAATTTTAGCCATGGTTTGAAACTCTGTTGGTCACCCCTTGTTGGATTTGTTAGAAATAACCCTTCATTACTGATCTTGCATAACGTACACAGATAAGTATAGGTATGAAAAAATAAAGCTTTTAAAATAAAGCTGCTTAAAATAATTTTTACAAGATCTTTTCCCATTTTTTGTAATTTTTTTGTAAACAGTCTTTCCTGAAGGCTTCAGAGTATGGGTTTCTTTCTAATGAATTCTAAAGAGGCTCTCTGACTGCAGTATCAATGCTTTTTTTTTTTTTTATTAACGAAACATGTTTGCCCATCCATAGTAAAAGATTTATATTCTTGGAACAAAAACATACCTCATCTGAGCTATTTAATATTATGTTATTTTTAATCATGAGATGAGGAGGATGGAAAAAAACGGCAATATGATATCAGTCTCTTGTCAAACATGTCAAAAGGAATGTCAAAGTGACTGTGAAATACATTACAGCTGTGAATGGAAGAAGGAGACCTAATAAGCTTTGGGAATGTTTTGAAGATTTCTGTAATTAAAAAAATATATAACCTTCTGGAAAGACTGATGAAAAAATGTGTCACAAACAGCAGGGAAAATGAATTTCCAGTTTCTGTGCAGTCTTCATTTTATAAAGGGTATCTCTAATTTTTTTTTTTTTATTTGAGGTTTGTCACATAAATATTTCCATGCTAAACTGTAAATATAACATGCAAAAGGAGAAAGTGTTATGGATGTGCAGTGCCGTTTAGGCAATGTTGAATTAGAAAGTAGTGCAGATGTACAATATGGCTTTGATAGTGTAGTGGTTGCTTATGGCCCATAACCTAGATAAATCTTCTGTAGTTTTAGTACATGAACACTGTCATTGTTCCAGGTTCAACCAACTAAAATTATGTGTACATGCCGCCTTGCTCACATCGTCTTTCTTTTTCTCCTTCCTCTTTTGTTTAGCCCTTCATTTTTATCTTCAGTGAATCTGACCTCTTCTTCAGAATGGGTGTTAAGGAAAAATTATGAAATCTTTCACTGGGAGAGGAAAATGGAAGATACAGAAGCAAAGACTATAGTTTTGTTTATAAAGCAAAAATGTGCTTTTAAATGTGTGACTTAATGAAAGAGAGACCCATTAAACTGGAATACTGAGAATGTCACCTTTCTTTTATTCGTGAGGCTTCAACACTAGCAAGTGTCAGAGAAGGCTGATGCAGAGCAAGTGATTTTGACATTCTTATTTTCAGTCTGTTTCTTGTGCTTTGCTTAGAAATCTAGTGAGATTGTCTCCAGTGTCAAACTGTGCAAAACAACCTTTAAACTTCATACACACGTGGCTCGTGGCTTCAGCTTCTACCTGGGTTCATCAGAAACTTTGTAGGGATCTGACAAAGAACCCTTAAAATATTCATCTGTGGTAGCAGATCTTAAAGTGAGTCTGTCTACATTAATCTCTTCTAAAAACAATGTTAACTTAGTGCTAGAAAACACATTGCATTTAACAATATCCAGCTAGGATTTACAGCTAGCTCAGCTAATTGCCTGGCTGGCCAGTTGACCTGAAAGTTAATAAAGCCAGCAGTACTTAGAAGCCAAGGAGTGTCATCAGCAGTTTCCCAGATAAGGGTTTCAATAGAATATGATGCAGTTAAACAATTAAAAATAAATGGCAGAAAATCCAGCAGAGGTATCCCAACAAAGGCATAATACCGAAGAAAGCAGAATGACCTTTAATTTCAGCCAAGCAGAGACCTGTGATCTTCCCTTGTGGGTTACACCCCAAAAGCAATGTTAAGTAATGAATGATGAACAAATGCTGCAGAGGGATGACTTTTATCAACCTCAGTGGAGATTTCGTAAGCTTCAAATTGGCCCCATGGTGTCAAATGAAACAGGAATTCCTCTGGTTTAAATGTTGATACCACAATGTTGGCTTATATTAGTGGAGAACCTGACCCTGGGGCTCCAAACAGCTATTGACACCCCTTTTGTGCGGTCCTTGTAGCTGCAGACTGCCCCATAATGTCCACACAGGGAATCTACAACCAAGGGACAGTGTGAGAATTCCCCCTTTACTACAGGAAGTGGTGCCATAACCTGCAGGACACTTTCCAGCTGTCACTATTTACAGTCCGGCACTAATGTACAGAGAGTTAACAGTTTTGTGTTACATGTGAACGTAAACCCCACTCTTTTTGTCAGATTATAGGTCCTTGTAGCCCACTATCATTTCTCTGAAAGTGGCCAGCTGCAGATACTAAGAGAAAACTAGAAGACTAATTTTGCAAAGAGATGCTTGAACAGCAGAGGTTATGATTTCTATATGGTCATGACTGGCCTGGAGAAGATAAATAGGGAATGATAATTACAAGCTATTAAAAACAAAAAACATCATCTCTGGCTCAGGAAGTCTCAGAGTCAAAATATTCTCTCTTATCCCACAGCAATTTAAATTCATCAAACATGTTTGTTAACGGACCTTGCCAAATATCTTTGCAAATCTCAGTACTCCGTATTACCAAAAGACATTTAATAATGTCCCTCATGAGGAGTTTTTAAAGATTCTTTAGCAAAAAATAAAAGCTAATATCTAAACAAAGCACTTCTTGGAAAAGGTGTTGTGGGGTTTGGGTTGTTTTGTTTGGTGGTTTGTTTTTTTTTTTTTTTTTTTCTTTCTTTCCTAGGACAAACAGCAAATCTGTAAGGAGCTGTCAGGTCTAGCTGCTATCCAAAAACCTCCCATGCTTTTCTAAGGAGCAGCGTTAGCAGGTTTCACTGTCAGCCGTTTAATTTGAGCTCACAAACTTAACCAGCTTCTTGTCTTCTCCCAGACTTCAGGAAGTCAGTCTGGCTGCCACCAGCCAGGAGGCATTCAGTTGCTCTCAGGCTTACAATTCAAGCAGAGATTGAAATGATTAAGGCATGGGGAGATGGCTGGAGTAGCACCTGAGGCTGATGAGTCTGCCTGCCAAACCTGAGACTTAGAAAATGCTAGTAAAGAGTGATTGTTTTCATATTTTGGAGGTCATCTGAGGTAGCTGCTTGTAACAAAGGTGGTTTAATTACAACAACATCATATACAAGATTGCACTGCGTCCCTGCATGCACTATTACTAATACCTCCCAGGTAAAAATAACTCTTTCTTTTCATTGTGGGAAAACCTTCTATAAATTTCTAGTTAAGAAAAGTATCTTTCTTCTCTTCTCAATACATTTTTCTCTAATTTGCGCTATAAATAGATGAAAACATTATCATGCTTTCATATAGACCTTTATGAAACTCCCTAGTCCTGCTGAAAACCCAGAAATTCCCCCCCCTAGCATTTTTTTTTTTTTCCTTCTCAATGCATTTGGATGCTATGCCATTACCTCTGAACACTCACCTAGAAGCTGTTAGTCCAATAGCATCCATTTCATGCTTAGACACTGTTCAGGTTAAAGTATTGAAACACCCTTGAGGAGTTCCTTTTATCAAAGAATTTTAGCATGAAAGCAAGAAAGAGTCTATCTTACTTTTATAGAAGATTTCATCAGTTTCTCTCAGCTCTGTACAAAGCTGTGTGAGAGAAAGGACCTTGGATCAAGTCCTCAGTAAATGTAGTCATCTTCGATTTCATTTGAGCCATGACTCTACCAGAAGCAATCTGGTGGAGTTAGGTAGGATTACTGGAAAACTCTGTTCTGTTTTATGCTGCTGCCCCCTCCAGTTTTCATCATCTGTGTTTGGCTCAGGGCTCCTTCTTCTGCTTTTCTTGTGGCCTTATTCCTGGGTTTAGAAGGCTTCATGCCTCTCCCAAATCCCATCTCACTTTTTATGAGGAAAGGCCAGGAGTAATCCCTGTCATCTTCTCGCATAACAGCCCTGCTGCCTCTGTCTTGGTTCATTGCCCTTGGAGATAGCTGAGACTTTTTTTGATAGTAATGGAACAAATTTATAATGGCTGATGATCCACTGAGTCTTTATTGCTAAATAAATATCTCACCAGTGCAATCCCACATCTGGGACCAGCTGATCCTCCAAATTGCATAAAAATTAATTAACTTCTGAGTTTTGCTTTGGAGTGAATCAACTCAACAAAACAAAAACCAGTTGCAGTTTTGGGCACAGTTCATTGCATGAACCCTCCCATGTGCCAGAATGAATGAGTTTGTATCAGGTTTGTGTGCCCTGGCCCTATACAACCCTCCGACACTCTCAAGCAGACAGTATAATCTCAAGCTACATTTTCTTTACCACACTGTGGATATCTTTGTCTAAAAAAGCAGATCATATGGGAAAGGGCTTGCTCTTTGACTCTTAAGGTAAGTGACACAGCTCCATTCATATTCATACAGTTAATTTTCTCCCCCTTCAAAACAGTGTAGCCTCCTCCATACAGCCTATTGAGAAAAATCCCCAAACATACCTGAGCATTGCCCGAGAGAATGCTACTTGGCCTGGGAAAAACCCATGCCATGGACTGTGCTAGTAATTAATCTTTAGTGACAATCTCAGGACAGCGTTCAGACTTGTGCCCTGTCTCTGATTTATCAGTTAAGACATATCTGGAGAGTCTGCAGAGAATTTGAAGGAAAACTTGGTAGTATGTGCATTTAAACCCTTTACAGACCAAAATAACTTTTGCCAAATTCTATATAAATCTCTATATCCTTGCCTGGAACTATGTTTGCCCCCAGACATCAGTGCCTGGGAATAAGCCAATATATTTTCCAGCATAAGCAAGCGCAGTAGTTTGCACCTTTGCTAACAGACATGTTTGTTAAATCCACAGCCAGGGCATGGAGCAGCCGTTAGATGCCCAGGAGCAAGAATTGTACATTGCAAGCATGGCACCTATTTTTGAAAAATACCATCTTAGTAAGTGTTGATTCCAGTTATTCTGGGAGAGGAGGGAATATGGAAGGAGAGTGAGTACCACAGGGGTGATGGGTTTGGGGGAATGAGGACTATACTATATATATTCAGTCACAGCACAGCACAGGGGTTGTGTTCACTTTTGTAGAGAGATCTGTGTGCTTTTTTAAGTTATTTGTGCCAGAATGCAGCTCATATATTGCAAGATGCTGTGGCATATTGATCCTCCACGCTTCAATAAATGACCAGCATGAGCTTTAAGGACATAAGAATGGCCAAAGATACAAGAAGACATCTTATACAATTTTAAACTGTCCTTCTTGACTAACTTCTCCAGAAAGCCCATGCATCCTTTAAATCTTAACCCTCTGTCACAGCCCATCAACTATTTTTGCTGCAAACATAGCAACAGATAAAAGTGTTGCCTACATCCTGAAAAGGCAAGCTTGGACTCTGCATTTCTCTCCACAGTGCAGTTGAATCTTAGCTCACCAGGTATCCCTTTCAACTTTGTTTCCTCGCAAGAGTCAAGGAGTAATTTCCAGAGGGTCATAAACTTTATAACAGACATTGCAGCATTTAAAAGCCTCAGATTAGATTGTACATTGAATTACATCTGGGAAGGTCATGTTATTACCATCTTTAAAAAAATTTTGGATTTTTTGTTGTTGTTCCCCCATAAGGAATATACCAAAATCTTCTAAACTTCTCATGGAAAGGGATGGAAAAAGACTAGAATACAGTAATCATAGAATTAGTGCTTCAAGCACAACCTAAAGTGTGAGGAAATCCTGGGTTCAACAAGACCCTTGCACACTTAGTAAATAGTTTCACTGCCAAACTGATGACAGTACTACAAGGGGGTTCTTTTTTGCAGGTTTATCACTAGCAATTCCAACGAGGTCACAAGGATTTCTGCCTTGTGACAGAATTGTCAAGAGGAGGAAATGCTGACCTCAGTGATCCATAGTGTGATAAAACGGGTTTCACTGGGCAGTTTTAACCAAAACACACTCAGCCCTCAAGCACTTCAAGAGGAACAGACAAAATTTGGGAAAAGTGTGTGTGCCGATCTCACAGATCTTCTCTAATGTTTTACCAGCTGTCGGCTGTCTAAATCACTTTTTTTCTTTTAATATATCTTTTCTTTTAACGTCTTTTGAAGCGCTGGTTTCTACATGACTAGGCTGAGCCTGAGACAGATGGAAACACTCTGGGTGCTGAACAAAGAGTGTCTACAGAGAAACCAGCAGTGTGTGGAAGGAAGTTGGGGAAGTAACTTCTGCTGTTGCTATTTAACAGTTACAATAATATACCTGAGAGACTTAGTGACTTAGTGGTACTTAGCAGAATAAAGGCGAAATGGGCTGGCAAGGCATTAAGGGAAAGAGAGCTTACTTGCTAGGTCGTTTGTAAGAATTTTGCAATTATATTATAACAAAAAGAAAAACAGTGAGTTAGAGAAAGGGTTCTGTTTAACTCCTTTGTGATATTAGAATTGTTCAATCACAAATGCTTGTAGAAAAAGGCTCAAATCTAGCAAAACCAGCAAGGAGATAAACATTGAAATGGATGAAAATGGCATTTTCTAAATGAGAATTTGATCTTATTGGAGCTAAAGTTGTTTTTATTTTAAAATATATGTTGATCTGTAGACAAAGAAATGCGGTCATTAAAAAGAATAAAAATAAAATTAAATGTCATGAAGCAATTCAAATGCATTCTTTCAGCCCCTGAAAGTTTTACAGATTCAGTGCACACATGTTTCAAGATTTTCATGTCAACATCAATTTTGAAATGGATCCTTTTTAAAACCTCAGATATCCCCAAGTGATACAAAATGAAGCAAACAAAAATATTTCTTCCTAGTTTCCTTAATGTTTCTTTTAATTATATTTATGTTATATTTTCAGTTCCATGCTAACTCCTGACATATTATGTACAAAAGCCTGGTTCTCAACTGGTGCAAGGCAGTTTTATTTAATTGGCTTCAGTTAAGCAATGCCTATTTGCGTCAGTTGAAGTTGTGGCCTAGAATTACTATATAAATGAAGAAATAGACAAGTGAAGAGTTCGCTTGTGACTATATTAAATGGGTGACAAAATAGGAGGACTCAGTAAATTACTCACTGTTCTCAATAGTACAATCCATGAAACGTATTGTAAAATGTATTGCAAAAAATATGTCAGACTAAGTGCAATATTGCATTATAGTAAAATATAAATTTATAGCATCAGGTTTATAATGCTACAGGCTTGGGGAAGNTCAGAGGTCTTTTCCAACCTTAATGATTCTATGATTTGGCAGTCTTTCACAAATTTCCCACATTATACTTATCAAAGGAGACATGAACCAGAGGAATATACTCTTGAGAGAGGTTGTGGAGTTGTAGACCAAAGGAGAGAAGAGGCTGTTTCAGGAGTTGCATCTTTGGCTTCTTATTCTGAGCTGATGACACACCAGTGACTTGAAGTTTTGGTGATGCTGGGAAGCAGCACTCCTGCACACTGTCAGCTCTTGAATCATGACTTTGGTCTGGTGGATCAACACAGCTCAGCCAGTAGAGAGCAATCCAGACTGTGTTACAGCCTCTTAGTCCTGCTAGGCACCACTCTGGGAAATATGTATATACAGGAAGTACCACAGAAGGATCTCCATTCTGATGGAAATTGCTTTCCTCTTACATTTGAGTTAGTAAACTTGCCTTGGTTGTTACAAGGCTAATAGAAGCCAAAGGACCTGTGTGGACACAACTGTATTAAGAGGAGGTTGCTGCTGTAGTATTCCCATGGGAATATATAACTCTTAGGCCAAATTCCTCTACTCTCTCACCAATTTAGATCTGCATTAAGTGACTTAGTCCAGATTTCAGTTGGTGAGCTATGCAGCATTTGGCTTCTTGTGTGAGAAATATACTCCCATCTGTAATTGTTACCATCTGTTTGGTATTCAGGATGTAAAAATGTAATGGAGATGAAGTCATATTTCATATTCTTTTCTCCATTTGGAGGTAAGAATGAAGCTATAACAGCCTGTAAATGCATCTGCTGGTGATAAGATAGTACAGCTGGAAATGGGATGCTAGATTCTGCACGGTTCAGAAAGCTTGTGTGTAGAAGCTGTTATACTGCAGTGTGTGCTGGTATTCTGTGATCCCATGAGATGATTGATGTATCATATAAATAGGGTGACAGAAAAGTATTTTTGCTGCTGTGATGGGAATAGGAAGTGCAAAATGTCAAAAATACCCTGAAAATAACCATTCAAATTTATGTAAATTGCTTAATTAATTGACCTCATTTGTGCTTCAAGATTTTCTTTGCATTTTCCTTTGTGAATTAGTTATTTTTCATTGTACACTGAGACAATATTCCAAGGCTAATTAAACCCTTTAAAGCTATAGGTTAATATCCAATTCTTATGTAAACACATTTATAAACATTAATCAGATCTAAATTACCCATTTTATAAATACTGTTTTATTCATTTGCAGCTAATAGATGTACTGTCTGCATTTATTCTGCTTGGGCTCAAGGAGTTCATGTTAGTCTGTAAATGTTATTTCTTTAAATGGTATCATGTTGTTTACTTTTGCATGTATTTCCAAATGTCTCTGCTGTCTTATGAGCTTATGGAGATTATTGGATAAGAGTCTGTTTGGAGTACAAAGACTGAACTCAGAGACTCTCTGTGTCTTGAATCCTGTTGATGACTCTGGTTGATACAAAGATGATCTAGGGAGAAAGACTATGCAAGACACAGAGGAAGCTGCTCCTGAGGTTAAGCAAGATGAACATGTTACCGTACGGTAATATACATCTTGAAATTTCAATAAATTACCTGCTCTTGGGAAAGTGAGCTCTTACCTTGTGTAAAATGTAAACTAATTCAGCTTTCAGTGAAAGAGAATGGAACAACCCTTGATGCATGAAGTTTAATATCCTCTCCACATTTTCCTGTTAGCATTAGCATTCTAACACTGGATAATATATTTTTTTTGCATAAATATCCCATTCCCCTTGGAATTTTATCTGTTTCTTGGCAAACACTTGCAAATACATGGGAAAGAGGGAAATGCTTTTTTCCTCTAGTAGGCAAAATCCATTTTCTGTTCCTTATTTGAATGAACGGTGAATAGATGTCGCTTCACAAATGATTAATACTACACAGAGAAGGTAGAAGGAAGTTGTGGATATTCGTTCACGGAACATATGGTGGCATGTACAATCGTGTTCATTCATCCCCTTGCTAGAGCAGCTGTAAGTAAATGTTGACTGTTCACATTGGTGACATGCTTTTGCTCTCCATTGCGTGGACAAGAGTTGACAGAGGCTGTGGTCCAGATCTTGTCTTGGTGTGCCAGATGCTGTACAAACTCTGAATTGGAATGTTTCCTGTTATGAAGAATGTAGAGCTTGCAATCATTAGACAGCCAACAGCTGGAGAAAAAGGAGAGACTCAAAAAAGTTAAGAGGTCTGGCCTACCACTATACCTGAAATCTACAGCAGAGCTAAGATTAGTACTCAGGTGTTACCATTCCCAGTGTGATGCCATGTTTGCTCATGCCACAGCAGCATATTGCCTTGTATTTTTCTAACACCAACATGAGTTAATTATTTGCTGTCAGCCTATATAGCTGCTGAATTTGCCTTTCTGCTAGAATCTTTACTCCACAGATGCCTGTAGCATCCCTTGCCACGAATACCTTCTACATGCTGCTCACTTCCTTTCGTCAAGTCACTGAGAGAGGAGGCTGATGAGACTCGTCCTGCTGTTGATTCCTGTGCTGTTTTAGATGCATCCCGCAAACTTTCTGCTGCACTATCATTATTGTCTGTGGCCCCATAGCCTGTTTCTGCTCTGTCTGGCAATTTTTGTATTCAAAATTACTTTAACGACTGTGATGCCATAGCCAGTGTTTTAGTGTAATCCAGGTATGTTCTCTGTTCTGTTACTGTTGGTTTTTTTAATTTCATTCACTGACTTCTTGAGAAAAGCAATCAAGTTTGACTGCTATGATATGTTTTTCTATAAACTCACAGAGCTTATTACTCATAAATCTGATACCCTCTACATGGTTGGGGTTTTATTTTTGTCTGTCTGTTTTCTTTTTCTTGAAACTCAATCTGTTGTGTAGAAGGGTTAGAAATAATACTTACAAAGCAGTAATTACCAGAGTAGAATGCTGGAAGATTAATACCATGTCTAAATCTCTAGAACTTTTCCATAATGTTTTCACATAGCTGCCAGTAGTTCTGTGCATTTATTAGCTAATTCAACTGAAATCTCTGAATGTATATCATCTAAACAGCTGATGTAGCCTTATCCAAAACTTTGGAATTTTTCCTTATGTTTGTTTTTGTTTGCTTTTATTCCATGTCCATAGCTTATTTTATTGTCAAATATAGCCTTAAGTCTTCATTAATCAATATGTCTTTCCTTTCTTCTCCCTCCCCCTTTCTCTCCATATATGTACATATTGGTATATATATTTAAACACACACATGTATATTAATACCTACACACACACATATATATATAAAATACAGATTTTGAAGAAAGAAGGGCTGAAATTGTATTACAGCTGCTGTGCTATCTGAGGCTTGTTTACAGTCTTGCTTCCTAGACAGCCGTTTACAGATAGAACAGTAAAGCATTTATGAAAATCGAAGGAGACATGTCAGGCAAAGGGACCATTCTGTTTTCTCCTCCATTTCATAGCTAACTGCACTTGTCTCAGGGGATAGTCTTGAATTTGTGGGTTTAAACTTATTTACTGTGAAAAGGCAAGCAAAAGCAAAAAGTTACCTGTAACAGTCCTTTGAAAAATATAAACCTAATTAAATACAAGCAAAGAAAATCCAGCTGAGGCAATATGAAACAGAGGATTTCTGTGCCAAAGTGTTTGAAGGACACTTTATTATTATTTTTGGTTTATATTCTGTAGGTTCATACTCAAGAGTCTTGCATCTTAGCTTTGTTCTGAAAGGGCTCAAAAATATATCTCATCTGAAACTACTGAATTTTGCCTTGCTACGTCTCTGTAACCACAAAATCAACCAGCTGGTGTGACTTCCCAGTGACATCGAAAAACCCTTCCTGGCATAAGCATTCCTGGACAAGTTTCAGCCAAATTCTGGCATAAGAATATACCCAGAATATGGACTCAGGTTGACTGAAAACCAGCCAGAAGTTGGCCCAAGATTGCTGAAAGCTTTGCAAATTATTTCTGGTTTGTTAGGAAAATGTTGCCCAGCTGTAGTCATTACAGATGCATTGTAACAATTATTATACCAAGTGAAAGAGTGCCCTGGGGTTATGGAAAGATGGAGGGTACCTTTTCATCTTGTATGCAACAGCAGGATGGGAATCCAAGTTCCATTTAGTAGTGTTCCTATTAAAGGGACTCACTATTTTCTCAGCCAGAACAGAGTGGCCCAAAGAAAGCCTTCTTGCTGGTTCAACAGCTGGTTCCTTGAGACAGTTTCTCCAGATGGGTTGCATTTGTATCCAATGCAACAATATTACTCATGTGGCAAGTACTTCTTAGAGGGAAAGGAGCCCTATGAAAAGATGGTTGGTTTTAAAGGAAACAATAATACTTTTGTTTGAGAATTGTAGCCTGATTCATTGCATTTTGCTTTTTTCATCCTCCATTGTATAATGTTGTTTATCAAGCTTTCATCGTACATTATTGCAAAATAGGATGAAGACATTTTTTGTCTATATGTGTATGTTCAAAAGTTGATGTGTTTTGTTTTTTTTTTTTTTTTTTATCAGATATGAAAGAAACCTCCATACAATTTATCAAATCTTCTTTTTATATGGTATTTTCCATGGTATGTTAACGTGAAATCATAGCAGTGTTGGCTGTAAGGAACCGCTGGAGCCATCCAGTCCAGCTCTCTGCTTGGAGCAGGACTGTTGTCAACATCAGGATCTGTGGATCACGCCAGTTGGGCAAGACATGTCAAGATGTGAAAATCTCCATGGATGAAGGGTCTACAGCTATGCTATCACCTATTCTTGTGTTGAATTGCCCTCCTAGTGATGTGGTTTATCTTAGCGTCCAGTCTGAATCTCCCATGCTCGGCTGTGACCTCTTGTTACATCTCATGCCACAGTGGAGGACAGTTTGGCTCCATCATCTCTGTAGTTTTTCTTCATGTAGTTGAAAGCAGATCTTAGATTGTTCCTTAACCACCTTTTCAAGATATTACGTAGTCTGAGCTCCCTGAGCCTCACCCTGTAGGTACTGTGCCATAGGCTCCCAGGTATCCTGGCAATCCTCTGCTGGAGCCTCTCCAGTTTTTGCCATAATAATCCTACTGTATCCTGTTCCTATTCTTAGAATTCTTATTTCATGTTTTTGGTAAACCTTTCCTACATTTCACTCTGTTTCTTTGTTTTGGTTTATGGGCTTTTCTTTGGGTGAGTGCAGAAGAATGGAAAATGTGAGAAAAATGTTAAGAAACTGTGTAGGACTTTTCTTTAAAATCCAAGCTGCTTGAATTTTGAATACCCCACACCAAAGCCCACTAAGAAACAAAACAAAACAAAAAAAACCAACCCAAAAAAAACCCCCAAACTTTCGCTGTTACTTTCCATCTCTGTCTTGCAGCCACAATTCCTAAAGTGATCTAATAGCATGTTTTGAAATGACTATGGTTTTTGAGCAGAATTTTCATTTGTCTGTTTTAAGATCTCTCCAAATAAGTACAACAATAAATTCAGCATACTGAGGCTGAGTGTGAGGAAAAGTTTCCCAGCAGTGAAAGAAGGTTATTTAGGGATGCTCATTTTGTTTAGCACATCTGAAGTTAGACTACACGAAGGTATGAATTAACTTTTCTGTTTCTGCACAGAGCAAAGCTGGATGGCTTAAAAGATTGCTTCCAGCATGGGCTCCTTCATGGAATATATGATACATATCAACTGATACATACCAAGATGCTTTTTCTGCAGTTGGATATCATCTTACAAAGGTGACGTTTCTCTCACCCATACCGGTACATGAAGAAATCTATATTTTCATGTCAGCAGCCATGAAAAAGTGCTAAGGTAGATATTCCTTCAGCTGATCATACTCAGAGAAGCTTGCATCAAAGCACCCTCTGGTGACCCCGTAACGTAAGGGCCATATGTTAAACACTTTTCCTGTTCACAATCATAAGACTGTAATTTCCCTCTGGACTTGACTCCGCTCCAGGAAGACAAAGAAAATATACACAATTTCACTTGATCTTGTTTTGTCAGAGAGGAATCAAGAAGCCAAAGGGGAGAGTGCAGAACCTCCTGGGCTGGATTTTCAAGTGCTATTTGTTGATGAGGCCAAAAGAGTTATGTACATGTGCCAGTTGCTTTTCTGTTCCTCCCACGAAAGGTAGCAGTGTGAAGTCCCTATCAGAATCTCTTTCTGTTTAGATGATTGGATGGTAGGTGCTGAGTCAAAACCAGGCAAAATCAGGGAAAACAAAATAATTAAAAATTATTGCTGCAGGAGAAAGGAAGCAATACCAGGACCAAAACCAAGAGTGACAATAAAGGTCCTGTCACAGTTAACAGGGCTAATTCCAAGAAGAAAAGGAGAGTCGAATAGTTTGCTTTGAAGTTAATTTGGCACAAAACTTCTCCCTTGTATTTAAACAAAATCCATTGCAAAAGGATCCAAAGAAAGAACAAAAAATTTCCAAGCTAAAAGTTCTGAATTTCTAGGATTTTTTAACATTTTATTCTTTGGTTTCATTCTAAGAGAGTGAAAACAAATAGCTTTTAAGTTTCGTAAATAATAAAGTGGAGAAAGTATTTCTGAAATTCTAAAACATCTTGATGGATTGATTTTTAGCTTGTGTATTTCAATCACGTTCACATCTTTTCATGGTATGTGATCTAATGCTGTTCTATATGTTAATGTAGCTGACTTCATGTAGCTGACTTCTAGAAGCGACTATGTGGTTGTTGAAATAACTATATTACCTATTTTCCAAATCATGAAGGGCACTGCTATTAGTAAAGATTGAAATATCTTATTTCCTTTGGTGAATCAGTGTCCCCGGGGGAGAGGGGGAGGGGTTATTAAAATTTTCAACATTTTAATACAAATTCTTTAATTATGCCACAAGTAGAAGACTCTTTAATCTAGATGTTCAAGCATTTCACTACAGGAAACAGGAAAGAAGTTGATTATCAGATAAGCTGTTTCAGTCACTACTAAATAGCAGATGTCCTTAAATATTTTTACCAAGCTAAACTCAAATACTTCCAATATTTTATGTTGTATTGTAGTATGCCAGCAATGATAGATGACATTATTTTGTGATACCATGAAATAAGATTAAAAAGAAAAATAAAGTCATTGAACATGTAGGTAAAATTCTGTTGTCATTATTCAGGAAGTTGTGGTGTGTGTTTTTTTTGTTTGTTTTTTGTTTTTTTTTTTTTCCCCAGAACAACAACAACAACAATAAACCTCAATATACATATGTGAATTATTCTTTCTGGACGTTTCCTTTGTATCTCATGTATACTTTCTTCCAAATTTCAATAATATTTTTGTGCATTTCTAAACACTTTTATCTGGGAAAAAAGATGGGACATTTATGATTTGTATATCCACATTTTTGCCCAGCTTGTCAAGAGCTTTGTGCTACCCAAATGCTAAAAGTTTCCTCTCCCTATGTGTTCTTCACGAAGGGATAATGTGCTTGCAGATGAAGAAAATGCCTGTGGGTGTAGCTTTAGCTAAGCGGTCTGCTTATGGGGATTGTCCTATACTGTAAATGGATCTTACATTTCACCCCAAACTACACCAGAAGAGGAGAATGAGAGTGCAAATTATCTTCAGAAAACATGCAGGACTCCCTTTTCTTCAGAGCATAGGGGAGGACAAAAATCAGAAGGGACCAAAAGGAAAGAAAAAATTATCTGCTGTGCAGGAAATGCAGATGATGCCTCCAATTTTCCATTGGCAGATAGGTGGTGTGGGTCAACAGGAAAGCACCAACGTGCTGCGAAGTCATGAAGAAACCATTATGTATGTCACTGTAGAACTATGTATCAGAAGACAATCTTCTCATGTTCAACCTGCGGGATTTACAGGTTCAATAGTGGTGACAAGAAGGTTTGCATTGTGCCTTGTGTGTTCTTGTTTTTGTTTCCCATTCTTTTAATTTGCTAAGTGAAATACAATTCCCCTTGTTATTCTTCTCGCCTGCTGGTTGCAAGGAGAAAATAAAGTGTGGCAGTAAAGTGCAGTGGTAAAGTCACAATTTGGTGAATAAGAAGGAACGAGCAGCCAGTGATCAGTTTGAGAAGTCGTGTCTGAATCCGTTGGTCAGAAGGAAGAGCTAAACCTCACAGAGAAAATGTATATGTCACCATTTAATACGAGGTTAAACTGAATCATGCATTTCTGTTGTGTTCCATTCTTTCAGAAAGAAAATTGATAGTTTTTTTGTTTGTTTGTTTGTTTATGAGAAAGTGAGTGCATACCATCATGTTGTCATAGCTTTGAAGATCTGGATTCCACTAATTCCTAAGCCTTATTGGTAGACTGAGAAAAATAAAAAGGTGGGAACAGGACCTCCCTTATTATGACATATTATTGGCAATCTGTGATAACCTCATTATTCCAGGACTGCATTAAACTAGTTATTGAACTACTACATAAAAACAGCATAGGTAACGCATGTCCAAATAGATTCCTTATTTAAGTTGACCTCATCTCCTTCACTTCCCCTGCTTCTCCCCAGCCGTTCCTTTCCCACGGCACCCCAGCTCTGCTGATCTCTGACTGCATGGGGTCCCCATCAGATCACAGCAAAACTCATCAGCTCTGTACCAAACTGGAGACTTGGGTACATGGCTGTCCTGGATTCAGCTTAATTCAGAGTTCATTTTCTTCCTAGTAGCTGCCATAGTGCTGTGTTTTGGATTTAGGATGAGAACAATGCTGATCACACACTGATGTGTTAATTGTTGCTGAGCAGTGCTGACACTAGTCAAGGACTTTTCAGCTTCCCATGCTCTGCCAGGGGCACAAGGAGCTGGGAGGGGGCACAGCCAGGACAGCTGACCCAACCTGCCCCAAGGGCTATTCCATACCATACGGCGTCACGCTCAGTATAGAAACTGGGGGGAGTTGGCCGGGGGGCAGCGATCGCTGCTCGGGGCCGGGCTGGGCATTGGTCAGTGGGTGGTGAGCAATGGCATTGGGCATCACTTCTTCTGTATATTCTTTTATCATTACTATTATTATTATTATTTTCTCTTTCTTTACTATCCCATTAAACTGCCTTTATCTCAACCCACGGGTTTTAGTTTGTTTGTTTGGTTGGTTTTTTTTCCAGTTCTCTCCCCCATCCCACCAGGGCGGGGGGAGGGTGAGCGAGCGGCTGTGTGGTGCTTGGTTGCTGATTGGGGTTAAAACACAACAATGGCTGCCTCCGGAAGAGGAATCATCCAGGAGCACCCTTCATTTCCAAGAGCATCACTGCTGTTTGGGCCTGGAGGGCCCAAGATGAATGCTGCTGCATACAGCGGCGAGATGATGACAGACGTTGGCAGTAGTCACAGGTGCACAGCAGGAGGTTGCAGGGGCTCCTTGGGGAAGCAGAGATGCAACCCTAAGTGAATGCCTCTGTTTTCCATTCCTCTCCAGTGTACGTCACTCACCCCACAATTTCTGACTTCCTTGTCAAAGATTTAGAGCCATATCCAAATGATGTGGTGGAAAAGCCATGAAATAAGATATCTCTGCTGAATAATTTGTTACAAGTTTTTGAGTACAAATGACATGAAGGGGGGAAAGATCTTCCATTAGAAGTATTGGAAGTTTTCTCTGAAAGCATTAGCAGCTGTGTGTGCATTTATGTGTTGTCCTAAAGGCAGGAAAGGCGAATCTAACTAATTCCATAAGAAATTTCTTAAAGTTCATTAAAAGGCAGAGCTCAGAGCCTATAGGTTTCCTAAAGTATCAGTGTCCTTCTGCAGAGTACAATGCAATGATGCATATAAACAAACCTGAAGCTGCTGCATGTACAGTCTTAGATTTCTTTGCCTCTTTTTACTGCTAGGTAACTTATGTCTAAGGGACATTTAAAGGGAATGTAAAACTCTGATTCCCACCAGAGAGAAGATGTTCAAAGAAAAATTAGGAGTGTAAAGCTTGCAGCCACAAAATGGCATTGTTAGGGAAATCATGGCAAATTTTAAACAGAAATTAATTTTTAGAGATTGAGAGATGTGGTAATTTTATTTCAATGTCTTGTTATGAGCACAACATGAAAATATCTTGCATATATGTAACAGTTTCAGTACTTGTGGATAGATTAGGATGTTCTGGCCTCTTCAAAACAACCTCTCTGCAAATGTTATAACAAATATTATCATTACTGAGATTATGAAGAGGTCTTTCCCTATTCTCTTCTATCTCACCGGATGAAAGATTTTATTCCCAAAGAATGACAAATGTAAAACGTTTCTGGTTTAAATTAATAAATTCTCTGTTGCTCATCAGAACCCCAGGTAAGCACTTTTCTAACTCATCCCCCCCAGAGAATAAACAGTGAAGGATGAATGTAATTAATCTCAACTTTTTTTTTTTTTTTTCACTAGTTCTTTCTTCCGTTTCACTTGTCCATTCCTTCTTATATTTTACACTGGAGCAGAAAAAAAAAAAAATATCTTCTGAATGTTAAGACAGAATATAATTATGTGAGAACAGTCAATAAAACAAGGCTATTTAAGAGAATATATTTATTTTTGTATCGCCAGAAATGAAAGAAGATGTTGTGATAGACTTCAGAATTCTTCCCTTTACTAGCTTTTAGAAGATAATACTGGACAACTGTCTCCAGGTGATCCTGCTTGAGCAAGGAGTTTGGACCAGATTACCTCCAGAGGTCCCTTCCAACCTCAACCATTCTGTGATCCTATGAATAGATCTCCATGAAGTGTTTTACTACTAGGAAAAAGTATTTCAGTGAAGAATAAAGAAACCTCCCAGTGTAACAAGTCCTAACCAGCCCAACTTTAGAGTGAGACCCTAGCAGTAGCGATATTTTAATGCAAACTTGCCCTGTAAGTCTCATACTGATTTTTTCCAGCTCTAACAGAAGTCTTTTGCAGCAAATCAAGATTTCTCAGTATTTTTAGAAGAAATTAGTAATCTATGAGGCATTCATTTTTGGAAGTGCCTTGTCATTCCCTCCCCCATCCTTTTCCCCCCTTCTTCCCCAACCCTTTCTTCCCAGCAGAGAGGAGCTACAGTTAGAGTAATAATTTCTTGTAGGCATCAATTAAAATCAGGATAATATGAATTGTGCTTTGCATGCTTGCATGGTAGTTGTTATATGTAACAATTAAGTTGCAGAAAATGACACTCCAGGGATTAAAACTAAGCATCACCTGTAAGATTAGTTTGTTTGGTTTTGTTTGGGGTTTTTAGTTTGGGGGGGTTGTTTGGCCAAATAAATGGTCCTGTTTAGCAACAGTCAATTCCCTTCTTTCTTGCTCCCTACAATTAACAAATCAGGGACAGAAATTCTCCATGGTCTTCCATTTCTGCAGACACACAGTCTGTCTCCAGAACTAATTTTGGGGAAAAAACTAAAACAAAAATACTAAAAACTAAAAAATAATAATAATAAAAATAATTATTCTGGTGTGATAAAGGCTGAATTAATTCTTCTGTGTTGAGCTGACAGGGAGTTCATCCAAAGCATTTTATGTGGCTTTGCTAGGAGGAATGTACTTCCTATTACTAGTAAAACTGTGAAGAAATTAAAAAAAAAAAAACAACTAGGATTTTAGCTTATTGCGTTTCAGGAAGTGAGGGAGTTGTTTGCTTGCTTTTGATTTCTTTTTCTGGTTAGGATAAGATAAGATATAAAGATTCAGAAATCATATATTTTATTTATATATATATAAAGAAAAGTCAAATTCTGTGATTAGCCACTTACCATAAGGTTTCAGAAGCATCTGAATAGCTAACCCAATTTTAAAATGCACCAAGTAGTTTTTTGACACATCCATTTTTGGGTGACCAGTTCCCAAGGTATTTGTGCAGTGGTCACTCAATGAAAACAAGAGTTCCAGTAAATATGTTTTAAGAAAACAAGATTAGAAAAAATAGAAACCAATCATTTTTCTTAAAAGTTCTGGATGAACTCAAGACACCTCTTGTTGAAAATGCTGATTAGTGGTTTTGTTCTTTTCAGAAACAACTTTCTAAGATGCACTTTCTCTTCAGTTGTAGCTGTCAGCTCAATTGTGCATCTGAAAATGAAATTGTCATCCTGCTTTTCCCTGCACCCAGATAGCTGTTGGATGCAAGAATCAAAAAATATAAAAACATAATTTAGTTTGCTAATATCATGTTATTTCACTTCTTAAGAATCTTGTGGTTCTCTTGGTAATAATCAAGTCATAGGTCTCAAAAAATTAATTGAATTGAATTAGATAACAAATATTGTAAAACATGTTAAAGAAAGAAATGTGGGTATCCAGGCCTTCACATTTGTACAGAACTAGGTCCTTAACAAAGCCATAGCTAGATAGAGGCAAACCAAACAATTTATGATAATTAAATTATAATAATTACTGTCCCCCCAAAGTCATGAGATTACCACTAAAATATTCCAGAAATTATGAGAGGGAGAATGTAAATTTAATCCTGATTCTCATCTTAGCCGTTAGCTTTAATGGACGTCTAAGGTATTATAATCCGTAGGAAAAGGTATTTTAATAAAATACAGGGAGGTGTCAAAAAGCAAGAATAATATTCTCATGAACTGTAATTGACTGTGGATTTAATATGGTGGGTGTTTTTTTTTTTCTGGTGCTTCTACAATTTTGAAGCAATAATTGGAAAATAATGCTATTAAAAGCCATAGGATTTACAGTTTATTTTAAAAAGCCAGAAGGAAACATATTTCTCCCCTCCCTTGTAATATAAATAGTTTGGTCCTGATTCTCTTTTACCTTACATAATCTCTTTTTCATATACCTACTTTGCATCCTTGCAAGACAAGTGATTCTGGTGTACTGAGGTTTTACATTACTGATGCAGATAGTAAGTGTATCATCACCTTAGTCATCTACTGTGACTTGGCAGTCTTCTGCCTTCCACAGAATCTGTGCCCTTTTCCAGTTTCTGTCCATGATGTGTGAAGAGAAATGAGATGGAGAGAAATAGGATGAACTGGAAAAGAAAAATTAATGAAGGTCATCCATGAAAAGCTTTTTTGAGCGAAATATTTTGGTCTAGAATAGTTGATCATAATCAATGTAACACGATAATAATATAAAATATAATTGCACTAAGAAGAAAAAGACTTTTATAAAAATTCTTCATAAAATAGATTAAATGTAAAGTTGTCATCAAAGTGTATATGCTGTTCTGATGGGCACTGCTATATAAGGATTACTGGGTTTAGTGCATCCCTCTTGCACTGGAGTGCTGCTCTCCAACACTTCTGTGGGCTTATGGTTGTTCCAGTGTCTACTACGCCACATCTGTATTAAGTTCACTTGCTTTTCAGTTCATATCTTCAGCTCACCAGGCTTAGTAGCTGAAGCTAGTGGAGTCAACGCTGG
Source organism: Scopus umbretta (assembly GCA_013400535.1). NCBI lineage: Eukaryota > Metazoa > Chordata > Aves > Pelecaniformes > Scopidae > Scopus > Scopus umbretta. Next base: position 23,456 of record VZTL01015361.1, read on the forward strand.
CGACCCTTGTTCACCACTGGCTTCTGCTAGTTGTATTCACAATGTGCTTTCACAGGGCTGAAATTCAACCCAAGTGCTACCCTACACATCTTTGTATTTGTCTGTGACCAGCTTCTGTAAGCCTTACACCTGACCTGAATCACCTGAACCACGTACTTCATGGTCTTTCAAAGTGCTGTATCAAAATCTGTCGTGCCTCAGATCAACAGCATTCACAATCAGTGAGTGGCATTTCCATACACTTTTGTTGAGGTGACAGGGGTCAGGATTGTGGCCCTGGCCCATTCCATCCCACTCGAGGAGGAAGAGCAGTCCTGGAGGAAACAGCCTTGCATTAGCTGGACTGAAACGTCTGTATAGTCTGGAAAACTAATAGGAAGTGTGCAACTTCTGGAGTAGCAGTCTAGCAAAACATGCCAGGCACTGGCTTTTGTAGTAATGTCAACACACTGTTTTGGAGTACCAAATGCCCCAGACAGTAGCTATTATTCTTCTGAATCTGTCTGCCTAACGCTCTTACCAGTTCCTGAAAAATTGTTATACAGAGAAGTCTACGTCAAGCAGCATCAAAAGAGGGGTAAATGGTACCATTAGGCAGAGACTGTATCCATCGCGGTAACAACCAACAACATCAGTAGTTGAATCTTTCCCAACTATTCAACAACTGAAATGGCATTTGTGTAATTATATATTGCCTGTTCTCATGGTTTAACTCCAGCCAGCAACTAAGCACCACACAGCCACTGGCTCACTCCCCCACGGTGGGATGGGGGAGAGAAATGGAAGAGTAAAAGTGAGAAAACTCATGGGTTGAGATAAGAAAAGTTTCATAAGTAAAACAAAAGCTGCACGCGCAAGCAAAGCAAAACAAGGAATTCACTGTTTCCCATCGGCAGGCAGGTGTTCAGCCATCCCCAGGAAAGCAGGGCTCCATCACATGTAATGGTTGCTTGGGAAGACAAACGCCATTGCTCCAAACATCCCCCTTTCCTCCTTCTTCCCCCAGCTCTATATGCTGAGCATGACGCCATATGGTGTGGGATATCCCTTTGGTCAGTTGGGGTCAGCTGTCCCAGCTGTGCCCCCTCCCAACTCCTTGTGCACCCCCAGCCTGCTCGCTGGTGGGGTGGGGTGAGGAGCAGAAGAGGCCTTGGCTCTGTGTAAGCACTGCTCAGCAGTAACGACAACATCCCTGTGTTATCAGCACTGTTTCCAGCACAAATTCAAAACTTAGCCCCCTATTAGCTACTATAAAGAAAATTAACTCTATCCCAGCTAAAATCAGCACACCTATGCAAAGGGATTTATAAGTATTTGAATTTTAAATGTTGCCACTCAGTCACAGACCTTGATGGACTATAATGGATATTAATATAAGTTATATTGAATGTGTGGATGCTGGATAAGTCACCAGATGTCCCCATCTGCCCTGAGCAATGTTGACACACCCTTCCCTCTCTGAGACAGGAACACTCAGAATGTCAGGAGACCAAAAGTTCATGGCTTTATCAGAAACCCCTTTTTGATCCGAGTCATGTGTCCTACCTGGAAAACAGTGGCTCACACTCTCCAGCTGGGTTCTTCATGAAAAATAATTAAAATAATCACTTGCACAGCAGTGTCCCAAATGCCATATGCATTGTCACAGTCTGCTGCTTGTTACAGAACATTTGCTAGCCCAGCAGGAGCCATGCCATCAAAATTGGTGAACAGGGCACTTTGGGCCAACTTTGTCCAATCCAATGCTGTTCCAGCTCCCATGAGGAAAATGCAGGCTGTGATATACTTATTCCTGCCTCATAGGGAGCCAGTGTAAACTGTGAACATAAGTCAGAAGGACTGGGGTTACACCGTGTTTTCTCTCATGGTATACCCTAAAACAAACCTCTGCCTTCCTCCCTACCTTCATAGTTCCTGGGCTAATTAGAAACTCAGTGTGTGACCACAGAATTTTTTATATCAGGCTCACTCAGCAAGTTTTCCCTACAAAGCTCAAATATAGTCTTCTGAAGAACAAGGATTCTCTAGTGATGTTCCCTCCTTCCCTGCACTTGCTACCCACTGAGCTGTCTCTTTATTCTTTCTTTATGTTACTCCTTTTACTCTTGCTTCTATTTACTGATATAATTACCTTGTTGTTGGCCTCTGTTTATCTTCACGGCAGCATCCCAGAAGAATTTTGCAAGTTTGTATTTGGTGCAATTTATCTTACTTGTGTTTGGAGATATTAGAGACATTCTCTCTAGCTCTTGTACTGTGCCAGTCTCCAAAGGAGCCTCATTCTCCTCTGCTTCTTCCTTCTGTAGCAAGGTTAGCCCTCGTATCAGCACCAGAAGATGAATTCTATGAGTGCTAGCAAAAATTCTAGCACCACCCAAGTTCTCATAGCTAGGTATCCCCACAGGAGCTGTCTCTCATGGTCGTCTTCCTGTTCTGCCTCGTCCAGAGCTACTGGTAGTCCCTGGTGTTTCTCTGCTTCTTAAATCATCTCATGTTTCTGGTAGGCCAGGGCATTACTTCTACTTAGAAAGTCTTTTGTGGCTTTTCATTGATCTCAGAAATACTGTCCACAAACCATCCAAACCAGAGAAGCAGGGATCTGGGTCTATCTGTGGGGACACATTGGTGTTTAATGCCTTACCCTCAGCATCATGCAGGGAGGCGGAAAAGTGTCAACACTGAGTCTGGACACAGTGCATGGCAGGATGCTCTGCTGAGTGCATCTGCCCAGCCGCTAGCTGTGCATCTCAAGCTATGGCCAATACCCAGTCTATGTCCCTGTTTCCCTGTCAAGAAGACAGACTTGATCTCAATTTAGCATAAGGCGTGAGCAAACATCAGCAGTATGGGTAACCACAGGCAGCCTGGGTTGGAGCACAAGCTCAGTCTTGAGCATCATGGTGGTGAGGACAGCCTTTGGGATATAATTTAGACCTGCCATAAACCATATGAGCCTTTAATGGAAATAGTGCCCGGACCACCTGTGATGGATTATCTACCTTCCCGGCTAACTCTTACAGGCCAGGTCTCTGCTGACAGATCAGAGCCAGCAGGTCCCAGTGTGACAGTGCTTATGATGGGGATTGGCTCAGATGAGAGCTGAGAAGGGCAAGAAAAGACATAAATCTGGGCTGTGAGGGTGTGTTGTGGTTTGAACAAACAAAATGACACATTGAAGAAGGGGTCTGAGGACTGGTGGCTATAGCACAGAGCTGTTGGTGAGCCAGAGAAACAGGCCAGCACACCCCCGGCTGTGGTGGCTGCTTGGGTGACTTGTGTTGGCCCACAAACCTGCAGCTGCCAGGCGCAGCTGTATTCCTCCCAGTGCTGCATTTCCTCCGGTCTGCCAATTTGGGCTGCAGGGCTTCCATTTACAGGATTCTTTTTCTTCTTTCTGCTAGCCACAGGGGATCTTATCAGATAAAAGAACCTGGTGGAGTGACAAAGACTGATTAACAGTGAGGTGGAATGGGATTTTTATTTCTGCCTCCATAAACACCTGAGTGACAGACACCTGGTTATGACTGTGGTCTTATCAATAACAGTTTTGCGAGATGGGCTTGAACTAAAACATTTTATATTTAAACATCCAAATCTTTGGAGACTTAAATCTTAGCAATATTAGGTAAAAAAATCAAATACTGTACTCTCTCAGCATCAGGGAACAGCTGAAATAAGCAGGCAATGTTTGAGAGAGAGATGACAAAAGCTGTGCAACAAGATTTGGGGATATTCCAAGGGATAATTCCCCAGAAATTAAGGTCAATATGTGAGATTTTGACTGAGATATTTAAGAAGGTGATAGAAGGCATATTTCAGATCTGATTGCTCTTTTTCTCATGCATCACTTAGTAATGGAAGATTAAGAGGGTTGTGATGAAATTACAACTGCTTTTAAAACCTGAACAAGAAAATGCTTCTCTGGGGTTCTCTGGGGTTTTGGGGAGATCTCTGTCTTTTGCAACCAAGGCTGAAATTTTTGAATGCAACAGGTTATCTATTATTATTATTACAGGAAAATTTCAAAAGTTCGTAACAGCAGGTAAGAATTGGTCCATATCTTCTCTATGCTGGATAACACAGGAAAGATGAAATATATGTGCACGTACCCATGTGGGTATTTGAACCAGAAGAAACATTCCCCTCTCCTGACATTTTCCCATTCTGAAACCAGAATGTTATCCTGACCCTTCTTTTTATACTATAAATCAATCAATTAATCAATCAATCAATCAGACCAGTTTTTCTTCCAAGCTGTATGTTAAGGGCCCTTCTACTCTGAACTTTCGCTGTGCAGTCTTCTGAATAAACACCCCAATGTTTCTTATTTGCCTTTTTTTCATCATACCTTCCAGAGATAACCTGTGATTGCCACAGAGAAAAACAAAACAAAACAAAACAAATCAGTATTTTTTTCCCGTTCACATTTCTCAATTATTTTCCAGTGGACACTCAACCAGATCCTTCAGCAGGATTCATTTCTGACCACAAGGTTGCTCAGTGGGCCCTGACAGATATGACATTGCAATCCCCCTGTGTCAGTTTAGGATGCTGCAGCATCACAGCTGAGATGGCTCTTAACAGAAACAGTGCTAGTGCTATTAGAAGCTGGAATAAGCACCAATGTGAGAGGCTAGAAGTGCTTAAAGGTGTGAAAGACAGGCAAGAACTAGCACAAATCTTAAGAAGAGTGTGAGAGCTATAACAGAGAAGAAGGACTAGTATGTGAGGAAAACAAAAGATTGGGTAGGAAAAGAGAGAAAAAAGAAAAAAAAGGAGGAATTTGAGGTCACAGGGTGGGGAGACTGAAATATACAGGGGGTGAGAAAGACAAAGAAACTGTAGCAATATTTGCTAGGCAATATTTTAACATTGTCATAAACAGATCATCTTCCGAGGATCCCATCCACTAGTTTAGTTGATACGGTAACCGGGAAATGAGTTGTTTGAAGAAAAAACATTTTGGTATTTACGTAGCTATTACTTTCTCTCTTGTAATGTTAATGTCTGTTCAGCACAGAAGCGCCTTTTCTCCGCATGTTTTCTTTACAATTTTTACCACTTCTTTCTGATTTTCTTGATTGTCTTTGATTCTTTCCATGGCTTTGTATTTATAGTAGCCCCTCAACAATTTTGTGGTGATGGCACACTGAAAAGTGATATAGGGTTTTTTTTTGCACTGGAGTGGGTGGCCATAGCAGTGGAGATAGTGGAGAATCTGGCTCTACTTCAGTGTCTAGTATATTGAAGAAATAGCTACGTGTGGTTTGGTTTTATATATATATATA
>VZTL01015363.1:4909-17061 GCA_013400535.1 Scopus umbretta
TGGTGGGGGGCAGGGGGACAGGCGGTAAAGGTTTCATTTACTCAGGACTTCAGGGCATCTGCAAACCTCCATTGAGGAATGACCATCTTATCCTGCAAGGAAAAATGGGAGCACTACATAGGGTAAAGCTCTGGGCATGTAAAGGTGTATGAGGTAACATTTAACAGCTATGGGGCTTTAACATGTCCTGCTGCTAATTCCTGAATCAAACCACAGGTCATCAGCAGGATAATTAGAAAGATTTCTACTGACATCAGCAGGCCTTGGGCCAGGCTCCAAGCAAGGTATAAGTGTATGACTGGCAATGGCAAACAGACAAGGGCTTTATGTCAAGCTACAGATGTTATCTGGGAAGTAAATGCAGAGTCTGTTTATTATTATTGCACATCTGCAAACATATGTGTGCTTCTTAATACATAAGATAAGGATAATTAAAAAGGAAATTGGAGTAGAAAGACAAATGTGGCTAGGGGGCTAGTAGTCAATTAACATATAGAGATTGGGTAGGTTATTGCTGTGGGAGAGAATGATGCCAAATGAGACATTTAAAAGGGTGAAAATGCCAAAATTGTCTAGCACCATTTTTCTTAATAATACAAAGAAGAATTAGATTTAAAAAAAAAAAAAACAAAACAAAACAAAACAAAACAAAAAAACAACCCAAACCTGAGATAAGCTTTAAGGTGGAAACTTAATGCTTTGTATAAATTAGGAATTCCTTACAGGCAATGTTCAGTTACCCTTTTTTTCAGCTATTTAAATTAGCTTGGAGAAAATGTGATGATCTCTCTGGCTATGGAAAATTCTGGAATGCAACAAAAGAAAGAGATGTGAGCCCCCTAGAAATGAATTAGTGCCTTTCATCCTTCTCCAGAACATGGCATGCTGTGTTAGAAGGAACCATGATTACAATGTCACCTACTACTCCCTTGTTGACTACAATGTGATTTTTTGTGGATCCATTCTTTCCATTGTGTTCAGTCCTTGGTGCTTCCCATTGTGATGTCCAGAGTTTTGGGAGTCTCAAAAACTCCACACAATTAACTTTTATAATTTAGAGAGAAAGAGAGCAGGTCTTTTCTGAATATCTCATTGTTGGTCATCATGACTTTTGGAAACCTTATCACTCACTGAGATTTAAAGAGAAAGATAAAGCAGATCAGAGACAGATAAGTACTAAAGAAACTTCCTTCTTTTAGGTTAGCATGTAAAGTTTTTTTTGAATATTCCAAACACCTTGGATCTCCAACCCTTAAACAACTCAACATACTATTCTTCCCTCTGCAGGGGCGTTCCCCTTCCTATCCCTCCTGACAAAAGTGCTACCAGAGCTGCAGATACAGACAACACAATTCTCCCTGTGTCTACTGCAGTATGATAGAGACAAGCCCTTCATTTTTTCTGGCTTTTGGAAAGACAACAGGTACACATCAGCCTATGAAATGGCTCCAACATGCAGCAAAAAGAAGGGCAAAACCTCTTGAGAGCTGTTGTGTTTTAACAGGCTGCAACACAGTCTTGGCATGTGCCATGGGGGGAGGCAGAGGGAGCTGCCTGGGAAGCCTGTAATGTTTACCTTCCCATCACAGAAACATTTTTCCTGGGCCTGTCATCACCCCTGTTGAACACTTGCCTGGAGGAAACAAAATGCTTTGCGGTGCTTCTGTACAAACATACCAGTGTGCCTGTGAGCATCTCTGGGGCAAGACAGTCCTGCTCTCCAGTCACGGGACTGGGTCTCAACCCATTCAATAAGCTTTGCAGCAAAATACTGAGGGGGTAGTGCCACATGCCGTGTGGGAGAAAGTAGGTGGATTTAGGGAGAGGAAGGAAAGAGTGGGATGGGACACCTTTGGGAAGAATTCTTCCTGGAAGAAGTTATCTTCAGAAAGAAGCGTAGAAAAGAATCACTCCTTTGTGGATGTCAGAAAGCACAGGAAGGATGTTGCAAATGCCTGAACAGCCATGCCACTCATAGAGGTATGCTGCCACTCAAACAATCCTAATTGGGACAGACAGACAGTAACATGCTTGCAAGCGTGCAGCTACAGTCCACATTATTAGTGGAACTTGTGCACGTATTTAATGATTGCCACAGTACAATGTTGCCAGGGTTGACAACATTTTCCATTCCTGAGGAAAAGGTGTTGTGGCTAAGGACTGGGGTTCTTGTGAAACCAAGTGTCATACCTGTCCTACTATTAAAAGTACTGGTGAAAATGTAACTCCCTTCTTTTAACCTGTCCTGGGGAGGTTGTTTATTCAGGTGTGTGACAGATACAGTTATATCTTTCTCTACCAGCATTTCAAACCAGACCTGAAGAAGCACTGAAGTTAAATGAAGAAAAAAAAAAAGGACCTGGTTCTTCCCATAAACAGCCAGGTAGCTAGATGCTTTTCTCTTGTTCATAGTAGAAGAGACACAAAGAAGTGTTTTACAGAGCATGGAAAGAAGGTATTATTTTCTTCTGATGGACAAATGTATGTGTCTCAGCTTGGGGCGGCCGCAGGGAGAATTCCTCTCTGCTTCTCCGTGAATGACTGGTTTGTCTGTGACAGGACAGTTAAATGTAAGAGGCAAATATTTATGACATAGTATAAAAGCATTGCTTGGATTCCTTTTCCTTTACAAAATTTTCAACCAGGAATGCACCCTTTGCATTACAGAGCAAGATAGGGACTGACCAATGGCACAAAATGTCCAGGTCTAAAAACCAAAGTGGCTCTTCAAGGTGAGGAGAAATGTGTGGTTCTTTTATTTCAAACTGAATTTAGAGAATTTCTTTTTTTTTAGCCCAAATACATGCTTGTCAAAGAAACCTACGTATGGGTCCAGAAAAAAATTGCTTTTTTTCACTGCATTTTATGCCTGGATATGAAGATTTTGATGGTCCCTTATCCAGTAAAAGGAAATTGGAGAAAATATAGGATAGGGAAAATGGTAGAAGCAGTTATGCATTTGGTAGAGGTGTAGGGAGAGATAATTAACCATTTGCTATCAAAAGTAAAGGGTTCAGCAAGGTTAAAAGGCACTGGAAGCAAAGCTGATGGCAATGTAATTACTGAAAATGAAAATGGTTATGATTTTTATTGGCCTGAAGAAGAATTACATGGAAATTTTACTGCAGCTGGTGAATCTCAAAAGGCAGCTGAGGAACAAAAGCATGAGGCACTGCCAAATGACCTCCTTGGCAGCTGTGGTACAGTCAGTTACAATGGTAATGCATGTTCCAGGAGATTGCCCTACAGGACACTTCGCTTGGCCCTTCAGCCCTATGGGTGCTTTTCACACTGGAAAAGGTGGTAGATACAAAAACATTCATTTTTATTTTTTAACTCTGGAAACAAAAAAAAAAGCTCTTTTTCCTCCCTTCCCCTCTCCACCTCCCTTAGATGGCTGCAGTCCCTGGCTGTGGCAGGATCGGAGCACAGCCAGGAAATGCAAGCCAAGGGTGCTGCAGGCAATGGGCAGATGCTGGGTCCTCAACTGGACGGTGCCCCATCTCTTACCAGATGTCAGCTCCAGTCTGATCTGCTGAGAGCAAACCTCTTCTTAAATGCCTGCTGACCTTACGGCCATTTGCCTGCTGGTGTGTGTAGACAGACTGCTTGGGGAGGCAGGGGCTGTCTTCCTCTCCGTCTGTCTGCACAACGAGAAACAGAAGGAGAGCCCGATTTCAGTCTAATCTGCCTTTAGAGCACTCCATCACTCAAGATAACCTACTGGAAGTGTCCTTTCCACCAGAACTGGCACACATCAGTAAATTATGTATTTCCATAGATTTTTGCCCAATTCACACCATTGCTATGTGAGCTGGGCACAAAGAGATAGCAAGAGAGAGACAGCATTGAATATTTTCATGGTTTAGTTCACTATTTTACATTAATCAGAAATAAAAGACTTCTGTATTTTAAAGCTGTTTGCTCATTGCAAAAGGCGTGAAAAGGGCTGATGGAAACAATTTCTAGAGAATTATTTTCTGCTGGGAAAATAGAGGCTATATAAATCAATAAATCTCCAGGGAAAGATCAATTTTTATGAAATTTTCCCATTGTGTTAATATAAATTAAATATTTTATTTTATGTTGACATTAATTCCTGCATCCAGTTAAGCCAGCATTGTGCCTGATAGGACTTGCAGTCAGAAAATACTCTTCCTCATTCTCCCCAGTGAGTCTAGCTTTTTGTTTGATCTGCATCAACCTGGTGCACCAGAGCTTCCCACTGATGATGACTTGCTTTGGTGAACCACTGGAGTTCCAGCTGAACTCAGATATGGGAATGGAAGAAAATGGAAACCCAGAACCACATTGCAAAGAGGCATTGAAGAAGCCCAGGCATACTGCTATCAAGGTCAAGCTGAGCTGGATGCACTGATATTGCCAGTTCCCTTTGATTTTTAAATAAGTTAATTCCAAAAAAGCTTTTTTTTTTTTTTTTTTTACTTCTTGTTCTGAATCAGATTTTGATTTAGTTATACTCATGTTTTGCTTAGACATGTTTGTCTGCTAAGAGAAAAATGGCACGAACAAAGGACTGAGATGGAAAAAAAGATTGTACATAATATGGTGAGAAGGGTAGGGAACCCAGCATGGCAAAAGCTTGAGCAAGCACAGAAGGAGAAAAAATGAAAAGGAAAACATGAAAGGATGTAACTTGGTTTGGTTTCAGTGGAAGTTTGATTGTGATTGTCTTTCAAACTGTGTCACACATTGGACGGGTTTATGTAAAGTCAGACTACCTACACTGTAGTCCTGCCTGATGCTGCAGCCATGGAAGAGGGCTCTAAAGCGTCTCACACTGCTATTTGTGAGACCAGCACAGCGAGATTTCCCGTCCAATTGGAGACAGCTACTAAATCCTCTTTCACCCGATCAGAGGGTGGCCCTCCAGAAGGGTGCGTGACAGATGAGAAAGGAGGCCTTGGGCAGAAAGGCAGCATCCCTTTCAGGAGCTGCACAGATGACCCTTTCTGGTGTGTGGTGAAGTGTGATGAGCCATCTCTAAGAAGGCACAGTCCTGTCAGTGTATCGCGACTGGTTACCTCTATGCGTCTGCACCACCCAGAGGAGCTGGTCCCTGCTTGGAGGCTGCCAAGGTGACTCTCAGACAAGGAGATTGCCACTACAATGGGAAAATTTGGCGGGTATGGGGGTTAGTGTCTTTTTTTCCTCTGCCATAATATAATCTCACTGCCATATATAATCTCTCTGCCATTAATCTTTCTGCCTCCCTGACATAATTAGGAATAATTCCTAATTCATGCTCTCTACTACCATATATTTCTCTAATAAACTCCTTATTTAAGCTCTAGTTTTATGATGTGTTTTTCCTCTGTTGCAATTAGAAAATGTCATAAAGATATGCAACAAAGTAGAGAACCATGTTTTACTAAATGAAAACTAGCAAAGGCTGCTTTATGAAAGAGGCAGTTTGAGAAGTGATAAAATAATAATGCCAGTTCTTTCTTTTTCGACAGGCCAGATTTACCAGTACACCCTGGATGCGCCGCTCCTCTCCAGCAACGCAAAACAGCTGTAAACCTGGTTTAACCAGGCTGTTAAATCGAGTTTACAACTGCTTTGCATCACCCAAATGGCTCAAAGCAGGCAGCACATACCAGTGAATGTAGGCCTAATTGTACACTAATGAACGATGAAGTACTTTAGCATGCAGTATTCACTTTGGCAGAATGAAAAAGAAATCTTTATATAGAGCAGATACATTAGAATTTAGCCTGGCTTTGCTCTAGGGGAAAAATTCATCCTCTTTTATTCTGAATGGATTATAATTAAGAAAAGCATCAGAGACAAATTATTTAAGGTTAGAAATTTAAAAGAGCTGTAAGAATACATCCACTCTTTCCAGATATATTAGTGCCTGTTCAGGCTGGAGTTACAACAAGTGGAACTCATAGTTTAATTATAGAATAACAGTCAAAAAATCTGCTTATGTAAGCATGTGTTTCCATTAGGGAAGAAAAATCATTACAGAAAACAAGATAAAAAGTTAATGTTGCAAATCTCATTGTCTGTGTATAACTTCATTAATGCTGGATAACTACTCTATACTTAGCAAGGTGTTCATTGTAGAAATCTTTTAAAACAGTTGAAATCAAGTGCAACCTAGGTGCCTGCTTAGCTTGTAGGTATCTTAAAAGAACAAAATCTCAGAGTATTTTTCAGTGCTTATAGGACTTTGCTTTTCTTCTGTAAATAAAGCTTATGGCCTTAAGGCTATCGCCTTGCTGGGAATTCAACAGTCTCAGGTATAATTTGACAAACAGAGAATGCAAAAATACTCTAGATGACTGGTTCCCATTTGTTTATTCAATGAATCATGCTCCAATTGCAGGGAAAAGTTGGGGCAGGACAGCTCATTAACAGAGGAGCACATTTTCCTCCTCGTACTCCCAAACACTGCACCAACAGCAGTGTAGGAGGTGATGGAGGTTTGGGCCCTCCACAGTGAAAGACTCATGCATCACTCATCCCTCCAAGTGCCTCCTGAAGCCAAGAGAGATCTTGCCTTTCAACTTGACTTGCCTTTGGGGTTCCAGCTTCCAAAATCGATTGTAAAACCATAGTTTTCAATTAAGCAGAATTGAGACTATTACACCTGGGCTTGCCACAGACTGAGTGTGGGTACATTTGTATAACCACTGGCAGACAGAGGTAAGCAAGGCTTTGCATACTGAGCTGCAGCCCACAACCATGTAGCCACCTAAGACTGTGTCTGCTGTGCACAAGCTCATATCCCACCTCTCAGCAGGCTGGTGGTTATCTCAGGCCGAGGGCTGTGCACACCGTAAATACGTGGCTTCCCCTTCGCCACTGAGGAGCATCCAGCTGGCCCAGGGCATTAGCACAGGCAGTTGATGTTTGCCTGTGAAATACCATGCAAAATACCAGCAAAATATTACATTCATTTTGAAATCACATTATCCTGAGAGGGATAAAAAATGCCAGTTTAAAGAAAAAGCCAGGAAAATCTGCTCTTCGGGCTGTAAGATATTTAACCTTTTTTCATTCTTGAGAGCTGAGCATCCCACACACTTTCAGCAATACTAATAACAGCAGTAAGAAGAATAATAACAGGAAAGTAAAATCTGAAACAAAAGGCAGAGCTCAGCTCAAAATACTTAGGAGGTGTTAAGTTTCATGCTGAAAATTATGCACCTAAAAGGTACACTTTAGGAATTCATACTTAACCAGCAGGAATAAAAAAAAAGGATGAACTCTTCATAAAAAAGGATACAACTACTCAGAAAAGTCTTTTGTCACTGAAACCACAAAAATGAATAAGGAATCAGCTTGTGGCACATCGTTAGAGTGAAATGTCTCTTCCCTGTAAAAATGGCTTTTATCCAACTCAAAAATACAATCATTATGTTACATTTCATGGGGATTTCAGTTCTTGGGAAAAAAACCTCACACAAAATACATCTCCTGGACACAGGAAAGCTTTCAACAAAAGTAACTACTACAAACCAGCAAAAGGCTTGTGGACGCTTTCATAAAAGATAATATTCAGATCATATTATAACAATAATAAAATATGGTGGTTTAAAAAATGCATACTACTACCGCCTCCCCTTTTTACTCAGCCCAACATGTTTTGTTGTATTAAATCCAGTCAAGTTGGGATAGAAAGATACTGTTAACAAATATAAGCAATCATCTGACTATAATCCCGTACCTTGCAGAGCAAATCGCCTTTATCTGGTTGGGAAGTTTGCAAAGCTGTATCCATATTGCTGCAGGACCTTCACAGACCAGACTCTCTGCTGGTCTGATCTGCCAAGATCACTGCCTTGATCTCAAAGGAACGACCCATCCGGGGAGGATCTGGACCCTTATTTATTGTGATTATCTGTCTCTTTTAGTACATTACTGTCTGCATGGATGAGCAGATTAACCAGGCATCTCTGTCCAGGAGGATAAATACACTTGTAGCTGATATTTATGAGGAAGGGCAGATGTTTTTCCAGAGATTTGCTCCCAGATACTGGATTAGTTTATGGAGGAGTCTGCTGGTCCTCATTTAGGGACAGTTAATTTTTGGGTCAGCCTGCAGATGGTTAGGGAATAGTTTGCCTCCTGGAAGTACGACCTTGAGAATGGGGGACAGAGGACAAAACAATTGCCAGAAGTGAAAAATTAAGAAATAGATTACAAGGTGCTAGTTCACCCCCAGATTAGTGCTAGGCACCTGCACCGTCCAGGCAGGGGCATCCACATTGTCAACTGACCCCAGAAGGCCACGGCTGAGCTATCTGTCACTGGTCATTGGAGCAAAAGTTTGACCCGAACCTCATGCACAGTGGATGCTCAGTGATCCCCTCCACAGCCACCAAAGGGAGAGGAGGAAGACCAAGCACAAATTTGTCTGAGTTTATCCCCACATATGCTTTCACGGAAACACGGAGCCTGTGAGGTGGGGGATTGCTGTTGTTCATGCCTCCTATAAAAACATGTGCTTGCATGTTTATGTAAGTGTATTGATATATAGGGGGCTCTTATCTCACTCCAACCCTCCTCCCCTTGGTTCATATCCCTGAAGAAAATTCAGCATTGAGTAAGGCACTGAAATATTTCAGGATCTGTATCTCTGTTGGGGTTAAGATGGCTCAAGGTTAATAACTAACCTTACACTGATTTAAAATAACTTGGAGGACACTAACTCTCAGTGTGCAGGACATCAGATGTGGATGCAAATTCTTACACTAACCTCTGATATGTCTGAAAATGTCCATTGCTGGAAACAGGACACTGGATAACTAATCTGATCTAGCACAGTATTTCATGTGTTACAAGTGACAAGAAAAAAGGCTGATGTCCTGCCTGTCTGTACATCAAAAACTAGGAAGATACAAGAAAAATGGGTGCAACTCCACTGAGAGAAGTGCTAGTGATCAGCCAAACAGGGGCTAATTACAGGCAAACTGGAAAGCCCACAAGTGACCCCAGGAATATATCACAACCAATAGCAAAAGAAAATCCTATCAGATTCCTGAGAACATATCCTTTCTTGAGCAGGGGAAAAAAAAAAAAAATCCCCAACACATCAATAGCACAGATTTAATGCAAAGCACTGATAGAAAATTTACTGTGAGCAGAGACAAATAGATAGTTAGTGTGGGAGTCAAAGGTCGGACAAGGCAGATTATTGATATTTCCCCTTCTAAACTGTCTTGGTTTCTACATTCCTTTAAACACAAAGCTGCAAGCTATACAAGGATTAAAGTAAGGTGATTTTACCAAGATGCAAGTCTGAAAAATATATCTGTTGGACACAGTTAAATGGGTTTTTTTCACACCAATGATATGTCTGAATTTCAACTGAATATTACTTCTTGGAATGGGTTGTAATGTGGAAAAAAAATTACAAACATGGTATTTTCTCACATAAAGGAAGTAAAGCATTTCTTCCCCTACTTTCCTATAATCATTCTTGCTTAAAGGTCACCTTTTGTTAGAACATTATGTATGAAGAAGCTAGTTGAAAGCTTTGGGGTTATTTTTGGTTTTTTTTGTTTTACTTTGGGATAAATTATTTTCTTTAAAAAAAAAGATTTCTGTTTAATAATTTGGACTTTATGGAGGAACTCAGTTGTCAATCTAATCTAGATTCTGATAAAAGCAAGCAAGCATGTTAACTATACTGAAGAGATTTCTGCTCATAAATTAAGCTATGTAAATGTTTCAGATATGGCAATCTTCAGAAATCCCTGCCTTTGCATTATATACTTTTATTCATATGTTCTGAAAGTTAGGTACATTCAGGAAGGAAAGTCTTCCTGAGCTGCTATGGTAAACACTGTATAATGAGAGCTAAAAGGTCTGGTTTTGCTGTAGAGGTAATATTAACATTCTTAATTCACAGAAAAAAAGAAAGGATCACTTGTTTTTATTCACTGCTATTCAAAGCATGACATGAATATACAGAATGATGTCGTATATCACATTATAGATATAGAGTCTGGGATATTGTATTTATCACAAGCAGCAAATATTTAAGAGTATTATTGTTACTTCCAGGTGAGTTCTGACAAAGCAATACCTCTATGTTTTCTGCAGATTCTGTATAAATATGCATCTGTGTTTGGACACAAATATGTGCATGTGTGTCTGCAGACATCTATATACAAAAAAAAAAGTACTAAAATAGTGAGAAATATTTTTCAAAAATAAGTAGCTAGTACATGTGTTTCTCATTTAGACAACCTGGAGATGGTGGAGGATACTGGGTTTCATATTGGGCTTCTGCTTTGATTTGTCTCCAAGAGGTAGCTACCTGTCTCCTCTGACTCCACCAAGTGCTGGCAGAGATCACAGACCTCCTACCACTAGGTCCCTAATGCTGAGCAACCATTGCAGGGTGATGGCAGTACCTTCTATTTATTTCATGTCTTGAGCACAACTGTGGGGAAAGGGAGCAATGCTGAAAGCCACAAAACTAACTTTTTAAAAGAGTATATGCTTAGAAACTTCAGTCTGCATATCAGTCTCATGACTGCAGAATTCTCTTTTCCAGGTCTTTTTAGGGCTAGATGTGAATCCTGGGTCTTTTGGGGATTATCCCCTTCCTGTCATACGAAACATCCAGTTTCATTTCTGTAGATCTGCAGACTATTCAGCTCTTACATATAAGGAATCTGTCAGTTTTTCAGGACTCTTTCTTGATCTTCTGGCACTAGGACTACTATACCTTTAGGGAGAAATATAGATGTTTGCTCAGGAAAGGAAACAAATGTCTGGCACTTTAGATTGTAACAAACAGGAAAAAACATATCAGTTCAAAACTGCTCAAAAGGTTGGGTGTTGAATGAAGTTTCTGGAAAAGGGAGTAGCAAGCAGGCAAACTAGTTGAAACTAGTGTATTTATTACATATTTAACCGCAAGGATCTCACCTACTTGACTTCTTAGTGACAGAAGAAATCATGTAACACATGCATTAGAAATGTATGTAGAAATGTGTATCATTCAAAAAAACAGTCGAAATTGTCCACCTTTTTGTCTTTCTGTGTTACAGCAAGAGACAACAGAGAAATGAGCCAATCGATCATAACTTATACACTTGGAACTCCTAAGGCTTGCAGGATGCTCTGTAATTTGTGATTTGACCTCTTGGTACCTTTCTCTTGCTGAGGTTCCCACAGAAAAAATGATGTGCCAATGAAGAGTGACACAAGATTCATCTTGTTTGACTAGCTAGGTCACAATGACAGTTTGGGTTAGTCTATAGCCATCTGTGATGGCTGGGAAAGATATAGTGAGGCTCTGTGGAATTACTTCCTAAAAGCATGACCAGGAAAGCCACAAAACACACCTACGTCTATCAGATGGAGTATCAGGTGATCCATAATACAGATACTTGTGTGGTCTCTTGACTGCTGTACTAGCAAGCACAACAATAGAAATATCTTGTATTAAAGAAAAAAACCCTAATCTGAATAGCAACTGGTAGCACCCTGCATTGCAATTGTGTCCGCTGCACTGCTTCATTGCAGGCAAAGCTTTTGGTGTTATGGGATTGGTGCCATAATTTCCACACTGCAGTCGCTTGCCTGCCAGCAAATGACCATGGCCAAATCCAGTGAGTAGGACATGCTACCCTTGTGTCTGGCTGGTCCTTCAGTCCTGAGCGGACTTGCTGAACTCCTTGGCCAGTGCTGGTGTGGCCAGCCAACATGTAGCAGGGAGGCTACAGGGGTGGCTTCTGTGAGAAGCTGCTAGAAGCTTCCCCTGTGTCTGATAGAGCCAATACCAGCTGGCTCCAAGATGGACCCGCCACTGGCCAAGGCCGCACCCATCAGCGATGGTGGTAGCACCTTGTGATTACGTATTTATGTTGCAGAAGGCACTACCTAGCTCAAGCAGAGTGCAATACAAAGTGTTAGTAGCAAGGCCTGTTAAAGCCTTGGGCTGCAAACTGTGAACTTTCATGTAGATATGCTGACTGTATGCTGAACTCCTACTTAGCTTCATGACAGAAGGCCATGCAACCAGTGCAAACCAGAGAGATACGGTTAGCAGAAGCTGTATTAATTAAGATAAGAGAAGGGATGTCTCACCTGGAGACAAAGGATGCAATAAAGAACAAGAAGACCCCAGACCCAAATATTGTTATGGGACCGAAACATCGCGT